>VTON01000169.1:0-197638 GCA_009617725.1 Hydropsyche tenuis | reverse complement strand
TTGTAATACCAAAGCCTCGAATACAGGTCGTATCACTGGTGCCTGTCTGTTTTTGGAATAGAAATCAGACAGGAAATTGTTACTTTTTTCTTGCTACCATCACGTTTACGAGCATATATTTAAAAGTGTTTTCAAAGCTAAAATTCATCAAGTTTCGACAAGTCCAGATATTAAACTTTTCAAAATGTTCTAAGAGAATTGTAAAAACGTCAACCACAATGAGATTCAGTCTTACAAAGAAGTCGTAAAAACACATTTTGAGAATTCCGAAATCGAATCGAGTTTAATGGAGCTAAACTATAAGAAAATATCGTAAGAGACGACTGCCGAGAGTTAATATGTAGAGTTCTCTATCTTATTTTTATGTGGATATGTTTATCGATGTGGATCGAAAACTAGACCACCGGGTGTCATGCACCAAGCCCATTGGATGACAAGAGAAATTTACTTTTTGAAAATATTGCTACTGAGTTCACAATTCAAATTAACGAAAAAAGATAAGGCAGCACTACAAGATATGTGCTTGTTTAATGTAACATCCTATGTCAAGCCATGAATGCAGTGTATTTTGGCAGTAAAAGCTCCTTACAAAGATCTGTGCTTCCTAAAGTCGACGAAGGCATTTGAAAATGATGACGAGATCGTCTCAAAAGCAACAGTAAAGAAGTTTAGCCAACATTTATGGTATTTAAGTGACGAAGTAGCTATCTTGTCACTATTTGAAGATGATGTTGATCAAGAAACTAAAGCAAAAATGGTTATGAATTTGCACAATGAAAATATTTATAGTTTTTGGAATCGATACATTCCGTCAAAAAAAGAGCTAAAGGGTTCATTGTATGGTGAGTTTATTTATAAATTAGAAGTTGTGCTGTTTTTTTTTTTTTCGATGATTTTTCGAGAAATGAGGATTCTCAATTTCAGCGCTTTAAATATCGACAAAAACTAGTCCAGAAAGATGGGGGCCCACGAAGATGTATAGGTGTTCGGAAAGTGTTAGTGCACTTTAGTGAGTGAGTGCTTTTGAACTGCACTCGCACTTTCCGAACACCCTACAAAGCGCCGTTTTTATTATTTGTCGTCAATGTGGCGTGGCGCCTCTTAAAATTATCTCAGAAAGCTGATATTTCATAAACAAGTGTTTTGGATCAAACGTAACAAAATAAGAGAATCTTTATATCAGATTTCGCAAAAAAAAAAAATTTCGTCCATATAACGGACACACTAATGTACGTACAATGTATGTATGTTATATGGTATCATAGAATAGGGAGAAGTGTTCGAAGTAGGTAGGTGCGTGTGTGGTGAAATAAAAAATAAAAGTTTTCATCAAATAAAGTTATATTGGAAAAAATCTTATGCTAAATAAACAAAACAAAACATCGTAACAAAAAAAAATTAACATCCTTCAAAAGGACAAACCAATTACTTAATTACTTATATAATAAGTATAATAATTTTGTACTCCTACATAGTGGAATAAAAAATTATACAATAAAATTCCAATGTGGAATAATATGCAATGCTTATACAAAAAAAATCAAAAAAAATGCTAAATACAAAAAAAAATCAGTGAACCGCAGAATGGATCGGAATAAGGAGGAATGAGAGAATCCGTCATCCTCGTAACGTTTTCTTGAAAGTGCGTGTAAACAGGCCACGTTGGGGAAGGAAAATAATTTGAATCGAAGGTGGCACATGGATATTGTCGACACAAACTTAAAACGATGAAGATAATGAAAGCGTAGAATGAGGGTGACGACGTTACGGTGTGAGTCAGTGAGTAGTTGTAATGTCTAACCGAGGTCTCTTTGAGTATTCTTCTTCTTCATCTGTGTCTTGGTCCAGTTTCAGTCGTTTTAACTTATTTGCCTTTTCTGACCTCAATAGAGCGTCGAAAATGATTTCTTTTCGAACGTCTTCGTGATCGTCTTCGGTTAAGTCGATAAGAGCGGTAACTTTTTGTGAAACGGAGCTGGTCGACGAAATGGAATCCTCTGAATTCTCGACCACTTCGTCATCGTCTTTCGTCAAATCGACGAAATCGATTACTTCTTCCGCAGTCACTAACAATAAGATATCCCCGTCACAGATACTACATTCAGACGACCAAGATGTCAAAAATGGTGATTCTGACGACAATGAAAGCGTTGACGACGAAAGGGTTGTGGGTGGCGTTTTCTCATTTCCTTCTAGAGGTTCTCGATCTAATTCTAATCGTCTGCCATAATGAGATAACATGTCTAGCCTTGTCAAATAGTCTGCGATGGTTTGGTTTTCGACCCGATGACGGGATAGATCAATTGGCATATCGTATCATATATTAACGGTGAGAACATGTCGCTTTTTCTTTCTGTCGACGGCTTGTTGATCAAGGAAGATGGCAGTTTTTCTTCATTTTCCGCCTCGTCTGATTTCCTGTGGATTGAAAGAAAACGTCGATAAACATGCGCAAATAAATAGATTTCGATTATTAAAAAATTACTATACTAACCACCAAACCAATGCGCCGCTTCTTCTATAAAATTTCATTACGAAAGCCATAATATTGCAGCCCAGATCGCTTTTTCACCAAAATTCGAGACGAAACCAACGTTTACCGCAAACTGGCAGCTGACGGGCGACACTTTTCTGGAAAAACACCGAAATCAACAATTATGAATATGATCGAAGGTTACCCAAAACGGTTATTCGTAAATATCTAGTAAACTGTCATTTTAACAGAAAAATATTGATTACAAAAAAAATTTGTAATGTGGAAAATTTCCTACCCAAAATATAAGTAAAATGTGTTTTTTATTCGTAAGAGTAACCGATTCGAAGATAATTCGATCAAGAGAATTGCTACCACTTTGTACCATAACTAACTTGAAAATAGTTAACTCGAAATTTAAAGTTAGCTTTAAAATTAACATGAAAAACTAATTTTAAATAATGAAATTTGTAGTAAAATGTTACTGAAACTATGAAAATCACATTTAAGTTATAAAAAATAAAATAAAACAAATACACACATGAAGCTTGGTGTTATTATAATGTGAGACAATTAAAAAAAATACTCGTTTTTGATACAGTCTGTAAAGAACATATCAAATGACCGTAAATTTCTGCAAGCCAAGGAAAAGAAGCAATGCTCAATGAATTCACGCGTAATTTCGAAGACATTTAATATTCAGTGAACAGTTTATGACGTAAAAATTCAATAATTGAAAACTCAATGGAATTTAAGCACACATCATCATCATCATTAGCAGCCTATAAGTTATCCACTGCAGAACAAGGCCTTACCAGACAAATGCGGCAGTCTAGGCTATACCTCACCGCGCTAGCCCAAGTCGTATTTCGGTGAGGGACATGTACCATAAGAACCAGTCCGCCCATGCCAGCGAAGGAGGTTCTCAGACCAACGATACGCGTGTCTATGTGCTAGACTCTGTGGTCGCTGTCTTCTGGGCGGATCGCAATGACCACCAGCGGGACAGACGAGTTAGAGACTAAGCAGACTGCGCCCTCGCTGCCCACTTTGTGATCGTAATGATCACCAGTTTGATAGACGAGGCGAGACCGTTGGTCCTACATGGTTCGGACCTCGGTAGAACACACGTCCTTGGTCTTTACCATTACCAAAGAGTTTTTTTTTTTTTTTTTTAATTAATTAAATGGTCATGCAAGTTATTCTTTTGGTTTTTTTCATGCCTCATCTCGTTAGGTGTATCTCTGTATATTGTTCGGAAGTGAGTTAGTTATTGTTAGTTGATTAATATTTATGTCTCAGTTGTTTCAATTTAGACTAATTACAAGAGCATGCGGTTAATTTTTAATTAGTATGACATAGGGCATGACATTAACCAAATATGTTAATAGATATTAGTTAATTTAGAATAAGTGAGGATATCTATGATTTTAGTCGGATTCCCAGTTGGTCCATTATTTATGGGTTATGTGTTAGGTGTTACTACAATAGAATCATGGTAGCGTAATTACTCTAGTCCCATAATGGTTAGTATTATATTGTATAATTGTTAGGATTATAAAATAATTGAGTTAGTATGCAATATACTATTCTGCTATGGGATATAGTAGTGATAAAGGGCTTATAAATAAAATAATATTGGTGACACTTTTACAGGATAAGGGTCACATAAGGTATTATTTTGAATTGGGTACCTACACAAGTTCACCTGAAAGATACGATTATAGTAAACTGGCGAATGGTTGATCGTGAATTAAAGAAAAGGCGGTCGCAATTTATTCGTAACGTCAGCATCGTCGTGTATATTACGTATACAAATTTAATGATTAATTATTACTATTATTATTATTATTATTATTATTATTATTATTATTATTATTAACGAAATGATCATGCAAGATATTTATTGTTAGTCAGTTAATATTCATCACCAAAGAAAAGCTTTTAAGTTTGCTAAATGAACATATGTTATGGTACAATCGCAATTTTATGAGTCCGGGAGTGTATTTCTCGTAAAACCATTCCACATTCGTTTGTTTTGAAGCACACATATTGGACCGTAAAATATAATATTCTTTAATTATACAGGAAACGGAAAACCTTTCTATGTCAATTATGTTAGAAAAATCGATTCTTATTTCTTTTATGATGAAAATTTAGAGCCAGATTAGAGGTGTGATATAAAATTCCAGGATTTTTTAAATCTCGTACTAATTTTGTAATAAAAATCCGTCGAAAATAAAGTTTACAGTCCAAAAATAGCAAATTGATAATGAATTAAAATGAAAAAATCAATCATTCGACAAATCAAAAATTGCTTAGAAGGTGGAGCGATGTAAATTTAAACAACGCTAATTGTGTTGTTCGAAATCCTTTTGATTTTTTCATTTTAAGATTATTGGAAAAATTGTAATAAACGACAGGTTGGGTTAGGTAATGACCTGAAAATTTGGTAATCTGATGGTGTAAGATCTGGAGAGTAAGTACAGGATAAGCTAATGTATAAATATTGAAGTTTTTCCATCTTTTTTGGAAAATCAGGGTAATAGGTATGAAATTTTTTTTTTTGAAAATGCGTTTTTCGTGTTTATTTTGCAAAAAATACTTAATGGTTTTATGGTCGATAATCATTTTCTAGTAGAAAACGCGTGATTTTAGAAATTTTTTCTTCCATCCGCAGAGGGGGCGGTTGCCTCTACCGCCTCCCCGCTGGATCCGTCCCTGCCCTCCACGTCGACTTACTACTCATACAACAAGTCCGTCTCATATCGGACTTACGAGATTCTCTTTTCCGACCGTCGTGATGATGTTTTCCGATCGTCGTGATGATGTTTTCCGAAAAAAGGCTCGTTTCCGTCGTGTCCTTGAGGCATCAACGTGTCGCCGAGGACAGAACTGTTACACGAGGCTGTAGGCTTCAGCTTATTTATTGTTAGCCTAAAGATAAATTCGGCACAGATACTGTTAAGTGTTTTTTTGATACATCAGTCGATATTTTGTAGTATTAAAATTTACTTAGAAAGGTAAGTAAGTAAGATTTCCTAAAAAATAATAGTATGATTATGAGTTCCGTTTCAATCGCGATGCGCATTTCCTGAAACCTCCATATCGCTGCGCATATGCATACTTAAGATACTGCCATATATTACATTCGACGTTTTTATACAACGGGTCTTATCAATTTGTATTTCGATACGCGCAAGCGCCATGTGCACTCCTCCACCAATCGAGTATCATTTTTATATGTATTTATGTCGATTTTCCCCGAATTTTCACGCCAAAACCGCACATGGCGGGAAAATAAACAAAGCCAAAATAGCTTGACCAATTAAGCTCACTGTTTGAACAAAAACATTCTTTATATTAACGGTTATTAAGTGCATAATTGCTTGAATATTTGTATCACAAGCGTGGATTTGATTTACGACTTTCTACCTTAGCTCATATTGTGACAGACGTAGTAACTGCACGTTGCCCCCCTAGCGTGCGTTTGCGCGAGAGGGACACGCATATGCGCGTCTCTTTCGCTCAGCCAATGGCGGCTCTGTCCAATAGAATTCAATGGTCGTGAATCGGTCGGTTGTTACTTGTATGGGTGTTGGCCGCCTGCCTCTTTTGGCCGTAAACGGGTTTTTTTTAATGGTGCCGTTTTTTCTTGATGTTTTGGGCGTTTTTTCTTGTGTTTAGATGTTGTATGAAATTATTTTTTTTCGAGTCGATTGATTCTCGTTTTAAAACTAACAATGTTTTGGATTTTCGGTTTTTGTGTTTCGTAAATAAATTATATTGAATCGAGTGATATGTAAAGTGCCATCTGTTGATATAAAATAAATTTTTTATGTAAGATTCGCACTTGTGTTGCAAAGGTTATGTAATTAAAATGAAAAACAGTAGAGGATCCTTGGTTTCTAAATTATTTGAAAATTAATAAATTTAGATTTATATTATGGAAAAAAATATATGTATAAAATAGATATTGCAATTTGGACTCGGTAAAAATTATTTTTTGAAATGTGAGGATTGTTTAGAAAATTTTAAAAGGAAGTGAAAGTAAATAAAAAAAATTGTTAATATACGTATATTTCATATTTTTATGTTCTACATAATTTTTAAATATTAATTCAATAATTTTACAGTGAATATAGAATTAAAATTAATATTCCAAAAAGTATTCATTTTTCAATAATTTAATACAAAAACTATATACAGTCACATTAGTTAGATGTGTGTGATTATTAAACACTAATATTATAACAACCTTTTCATTTCTTTAGGTGAGGCTTAGTAAGGTTATGTATAATGATTTAATTTATAAAATTATACTAAAAATTATGCAAAAACGTTATTTTGTAAAATTGTCTTCAAAAAGATTCTTTTTGGAATATCAATTTCGAAATACAATGTATGTATATATTTATATATTCTTACAAAAATCGTTCCTAAAACATCAAACTAAAAAATTCACATTCCTATTATGTTTCAATTGCATGTATAATATAAAAGTATTTTTTGTATTTTCAAAATCATCCCCAGTTTCATCTATATATAATTTTTTTGCTTCATATTACCTATGATAAATATTTATCATCATCACATTATCAAATAATTTAGTTTCTATATAATAAACGAGTAACAGTTGCTTTTGAAAATATTTTTTCCTTTGTAATTAGTAATCGATTAATATTTTGGTCATAATAGGATTTCTATGTCCTTAACATAATATATATATGTATATATACTTTTTATTATGTATGTATTCGAAAAACTTATTCCTTTACCCTCTCGATTAGCACAAGTAAGTTGAAATGTTAAACTTTGTTTTTATCCATTTTTCAATTGTACCATAATAAAGTTATTAAAAGAAGGCATCGTGTTTAGCGGATGTCTTTGAAACACATCCCGTATAAAACAACAAATAGATCTCACTACAGCCACTTGGCACGGTGTTTATGCGAATTAGAAAACAATCATATTGCACCAAGATATTTTTAATTTTATATAAAAGAAATTTACACACCGTGAAAGAGTTTTAAGTACGACTTGATTACAATCAGAATAAACAATTGTAATAGTACTTTGATCATCAACATTTATGAAGTAGACTTTATACAATATTTTTGGCACATAAAATTATTCAGTTATGGCGAAAACAATTTTTTTTTAATAATTTTATTTAGCCTACACACATTTCAATATTTCAATAATTACATTCATTTTGCCGTCATGTATCGAATACAATTCATTAAAAATCAACAATTTTTCCCCTAAAAATCATGTAAAATTTTCATATAACACTATTTTATAGTTATACACAATAGATTTATCTTTCAGTTATTTTTTATTAAAATGGTGAAAATCGAAACGTTTACTTAAAAAATCTGCAAATTTAATTTGATATTATTCTTATTTTAACATGTATAAAATAACACGTGAAAATATTCAATATATCGATAGAATTATCGCAACGAAAATAAAAACATTTAACAGTTTCGAGATGTTCAAACGAGTCCGTTTGCACTCATTCGCTAATAATTTATTGAAAAAAAATTATAATTAATATGCTTAAAATGGCAGTCTCAATTTATTATTTTCAATAAACGAACAATTATTGTATCTTCATCGGAATACGAGCTGTTTTAAAAACAATTGTATAAAAAATTGTCGGAACAATATTGCTTATTATATAAATTTTGTATAAATTTATTAAGACTCAACGCAAAACGTTATCGAAAACTTTTGAAATAAGTTTAAACAAAAGTATAAATTGTACTGACGATATTGAAATCAACCTGCGATCAATCTCATACAACTCACACTTTTTGATCAATATCTCACTATTATTATATAAATATATTTATATTTATATATACATAGCAATAATAACATTAATTTGTTCTTGTAATAATATTACAAATGAATCGACTTTCAAAGTCTACACAGATATATGTTCATATACAGACAGGTTCCTGATCCATATCTCAAAAAAACCCATCATACATCGTCCCGACCGCGTTCAAAATCAAATTCTGATATTCGACAACGAACACGTTCGAAACCAAACGCACACGAATCGGGAACCAGTCGTATACGGCTTTCATTCAATATATAATACATAATTAAAACAACGTAATACTGTTCTCGTTGATGAACGTTCTTCAGCGACCGCCGATTGCACATTTATTCATAAGTCGAACGTTTCCAAGAAGTCCCGCTCCCGAAGTCCTTGTTCTTATTCCAATTGTCAGACATTCATGGCGTAATAAAGCGAGTTGTGCGGCGGATAGTTGTGGGGCACCGTGGGGGAGGCTGCCGGGGCCGGGGCCCCTTCCGGAGCCCCGCGGACGGCCACCGGGGATCCAGGTGCGGCTTGATACATCGGCGCTTCGACCTGGAAACGTTAATTAACCTTTTAAGCATGTGCAATTATAATTTGTAAGGGAGTTTCTAGTGTTTTGATTGCGTGTTTAGTTATATTCGCGTCAAAGTGCAAGTTTTGAGTGGCATGCAATGGTGGTTTTGAGGTGGAGGGAATGGGGGCTGCTTTGAAGAATTGTTTTCGTTTAGAAGAATTGAAACATTGAAGAATTTGAAGAATTTTTTGCTTTGAAGAATTGTTTGTGTGCCCCAATTGTTTTCAACTGATCAAATGTTTTGTTGTTGAGAAAAAATGTTCGTGTATTATATAAATTGTGAATGGTTACACTTTGTCAATTTCCTGAATCTGCCCCTTGTAAAATGGAATATTAAAATATAATTTTTGGTAATCTTGTATTTTAAGTGCGTATATTATTCGTTAACAAATATGTACTTTAACAAATAAAAATCCATTATAAATTTCTTAACGAATTTCGTATGCAGTTTGTACTAGTATGAGTTGTAAGGAGTTTATGTTGGTCAGTTTTTACAAATCATTTTCCGTTAGATCGTATAAATTTGCATATGCTAACAGTTCAGACTGTAAAAAGTTCTACTGTATAACATGTAAACCCAAAACCTGTTAAAATATGGTTAAAAACTAACAAATATAATCTTCAAACCATCATTTGTTGAGAAAATAATAATTTATGCACTTATAATGCATGCATTATGAAATACATTAAGAATCTTACTTTAAGCACTTACAATGCATTTATATTCATGTTAAAATAAATAATTGACGCATCTAAAATGCAGAATTATCAAATTTTTAATAAAACAATCGTTTCATAATTGAAACGATGAAACCAGTTGAGTTTATTTATGATATAGATATAGACAAATATAACAATACATAAAATTTCAATTGCACACGTTGGAGAAACAGCTTTGCATCAGTTTGTTATTTTGACAGATGTCAAACGCACATGTTGCCAACTTATATGCAGTATTGCAAAGTGTCGACAACTGTTACGGAATCCGAATCGAAAACTTTTGTATCGAGTCGGTCGTTCAGTTCGAACCGATATTGGTTATTATGCAATCCATATTACTGATAAAAATATAATAAAATAATTTAAATCAAGAAATACCTTTTCTGAATAACAAATCATGTGTCTAGCAACTGGACGAGAAGGAACTGTCCTAATGTGAGCTGCAGGTGCAGAGCAAGTGATCTGAAACGTATAATTATTTAAAATTTATTCAAAATTAAATAATACAGTGTGTCATAGAAAAACGGGAACTTTTAGTAGAAAGTAAAAAGTAGAAAGAACCCAATAAAAAAATAAGAACTTATTGACAAAAATAAAACCAATATATTTTCCATTTAAGAGACAAAAATTCAAATTGAAAACTTTTTGAAAATTATGTTATGTAGATGACATTATTTTTCAGTTCCAGATTATTGTTAAGGTTCCTCAACGCACGCTGTAATATCACAACTAGGATACTTTTAAAAACGTTTCACTTTTACAGGCGTTGATAAAACATAATGGCTTCAACGAAATTTGATTATGCTGTATATTTGTCAACAGAAATACCTTTGAAAAACGTAAACGGACAAACTTCATATAAGTTTCAATTCATCCAGTGTCCTAAATCAAGTCATGTAAACCCAATTTTTGAGATAGTCCTATAAAAAAATTACAAACGAACAAATTCGATGATCTTAGGGGTTAGAGAATGTTACCGAATCTAAAAATGATATTGATATCAAATAATTTTCATATAATTATCAATGATTACTTTGTGTTGTATGATGTGTTGTTGAAACTAGGCTTCATGAAATTATAATAAAGCAGTTGCAATAATATTGCAGCGTTTTAAAATACCGTTCCAAAGGAACAATTATTGTGATCCACTCTTCGTTTACAAAAAAATAAAGCTCGCTTATTCAAAACGAGAAAATTGTACACCATACCATCATCTCGAATAACATGGCATTCTTATGATATTCCAGTCGAGATATTACAGCGAACAATGAGGAATCTCGATAGCAGACTCGGAGAATGCACTATTCGAAGAGAATGCCATTTACAGGACATAATTTAAAAAAAGCTTGAAAAAACGACAATTAAGATTTTCGTTTCTTACAATAAACGGTAAGATATGAATCAATTTTTGCCAATAAGTTTATTTTTTCATTGTGTTTTTAAAAATACTCGCTTTTCTATATCACCCATATTTAAAAAAAAATCAATTGAACCCTATATTATACCTGCATCGGAACACCCGCTTGTGGAAAAGGTATTCCCACCAACTGTTGAGGAGCCTGGCTAAGTTTCAACAGAGTCGGCTGTTGATCATTAACCGTTTGATGCTGATAAGGATGTGATCCATTTTGTTCACCTAAAAACCAAACAAAAGTTAAAAACACCCATCTATTTCGAAAACAAACCATCCACCAACACAATAACTTCATTACCTGCCATCGCGTGAGCGTGCGTATACGACCTATCTATTGTGTTCGAATAATGGGGTTGATGCAAATTGCTGTAAGGGATCAACACCATTGTCTGGTGATAAGACCTGATCGGAGGTGGCGATTCTGGACGACGATGATTCCTCTGTTGACTGTCATATCCAGTGGCCATATGGGGCATCGATCCGATCGGCACTAAGCTTGATTGGGAACTATACAAATCCCGCTCTCCGACGCTACACCTGGGCACAATCAGCGGGGATTGAGGTATATTAAATCATTCGATTGGATGGGTAGACGAAAATTACCTTATGTTGGCGTAGGTGACGCAGTTCTGGTAGATCGAGTCGTCGTGCACCCTCTTGTGCTGTGCGTGCTGCATGTGCTGCATGTGCTCCACGTGTTGCATGTGCTCTGGGACGTTGTGGTTCCTCAGGTCGTAGCAGTCTCTGGTGGATTGGTTGGCCAGTTCGGCTGTGCTTCCCATTTTGAGGTTTTGTTGGAAGTCTTCCGTGGAGGACCTACTGTCGGAACGGATGGAATCAAACGGTTTTTATGATGTATGATCGGTGTAAAACTGGATGAAAGTTTTATTTCTAAGATTTTTTGGGAAGACGATTGGGAAGACGAATATCAAATTATTTTTGAAACTTAAAAAAAAAAATCTATCTCTTTCACAATGCTAAGGTTTAGAATTATATTCATAAATCTATATTTCACCATTTGAAATTATTTTAAAAATAAAAATTGAAAATTTTTCGACCGTTCATACACATCTTAAAATAATTTATCGAAGAACGAATTTAACTGATTGTGAAACACATTACATACGGATTATTGTTTTGAACATATTAATAAATGCTTCAAATGATTATTTTAATCATATAAAAATTAAATTATTAGAAGATTATTCAAATAAATATCAATTTTCACATGTAGTTCGAGTTTTTTTTTATGTTTTGAAACATTTGCACGGGTACAGGAACTTCTTGCTTTTTTTTATTCTCGATTGAGATTTGACAATTTTTATATCTTAAACATCACTTATGATTAATAGTTTGATTGCTATAAGTCTAGCAAATAATTGCAAAATTTTCAGAAAACGTTTTTGTTTTTCAATTTGAAGCAGAACTAAATATATACGCACCGTTCGTCTCCACAATTACAGAAGTTAAAAAAGGCACGTGACAAAATCGGTTATAAAACAGAAACAAATGCACTTAGCACAAATATTTTTTTCAATATAAATCTCGAAGATTAACTCAACAGAAAATAAAAAAAATTAATTTGTAATACATATTATCTTTGAAACAAAACTTCTGTCCAGTTTTAAATTGATTAAGCGGTATAATACGGGATTTAGGTTACCTAGTATGCATTCCTTCTGGGTTGTGCAATGCGTGGTCGTGTTGAGCTGGTTGAGTTAAATTAGATTCGGAATAGTATGGCCATGAGACGTGTCCAGGACGTGTGGTCGGTGTAGAAGTACCCATCTGGAGCTGGGCTTGCATTTGCTGGAGAATCTCATTAGTGGAACCAAAGCGAGGTTTGATACCCCTGACGGACGGTCGTCGTTGAAATCCTTTGAAAAAGAAAATTGATTAGACATTGTATTATAAATTTGGAAAATGTGAAGAATTCATCTCAAGAGCATTAAGAAATCAAAATGCACATCTAACGAAATATAAAATTTTCACGTATTTTCTATGCTTTTATTGAGATTTCGCATTGATCGGCGTACCGAAAATAGGTTTCCCAAACGCCAATAGCCCAATTCTAGAAAACGATAAAATGTCCAAGCCTCAACGAAATTCAATTAACTTTTGCGAAAGCGTATAAAATTTTGTACACACGCGTACGAATGGAGCTGTATGTATACTCATATATAAAAACATTTATGCTTATAAATATATTTTATAGATTGCCTTCGTTTCTAGCCTATGACTTTTTATTAGAACATCAATAACTGACTGTCGTATAGCTCACGTTACGCATGTCGACGGAAAAAATTCTTCCCATTAGCGAAATTCATTTTGTTAGAATAACGATAGATGGAAGATGATCCGCGTTAATAAAAATCGTATGTGATTTTGTCGAAATAAGTAATAAGGTGTCCCGAAAAAAATGTATACACACTTTGAAGGTACATAACTTTCACAATTTTTATTACTTTTTTATAAAAGCTAACTCGAAGCTGAAGCATAAGTCAGATTTGAATTTTAAATGAAGAAATTTGTAGTAATATGTTATTGAAACTATGAAAATTTCATCCAAGTGCAAAAAAATTTATAACAAGTTTTCTAAAAAAATACTCATATGAAACTTGATATTATTCAAATGAGAGACGATTTAAAAATAAATAATTGTTTTTAACATATCAAAAGTCTATAAATTTCCCAAGCCAAGGAAAAAAAATAATGCTTTATGAACCGATGCGTAATTTCATAGAAATTTATTCAGTGAACGGTTTGTGATGTAAAAATTCTATAATTGAGTACTTAATGGCATTTAAGCAAATATATTGAACTATAAAAAAGAAAATTATTTAATTATAGACAAAATAGTAAACCTTTCTACTTTCATTACGTTAGAAAAATCGATTCTTATTTTTTTTATGATGAATATTTAGACCTAGTTGATAAGTATCATATAAAATTCTAAAATTCTTTAAACCTTGTGTTGATAGTTTTTTTTATTGAAAACCCATCGAAAATAAGGTTTGTACTCCAAAAATAGCAATAGTTAACTAATTAAAAAGAAAATGCACTCGAATTTTGAACCATGCAATTTCCGCTGTTTAATTTTCATCGCTCCACCTTGTAAGCAATTTCCGATCCAGAGCGCTTAGTTGTATAATAGTAACGATACAAATTCTACATCTTTCCTCTTTAATTTAGAGATATAACATCAATCATATTTCAATAAATATCAATGTCATAATCATTCAAAGTGTTTACACATTTTTTGGGACACCGTACATACATTTTTATATATTTATTATATTTTTACCGTAATCGTCTTGATCGTCTTCGTCGCTATTTTCTGCCGATGGTTGATAACGTCTTCTTAAACGTTCAGTACGAGCAGCGTCTTGTTGAACGAATCTTGCGAGTTCGTCTCCATCACCAGCTCCTGCAATAACCAAAATGTGATTTTTCGATTTGGTTTAAAATACAATAAAAGCATATTGCTATAATACCTGGAGTTCCAGCTAAAACATCGGGCGCTGGCATGTCAAGAGAAGCTTCGATATCCGTCAGAGAAAATTCGGTACCAGTAGACGACAACGACAGTCTTTCACCAGATTTATTAGTATTGCATGTCATGATTTTAGGTATATATTGTCGCCTGTCTTGTTGGTTTTGTGCTTCGCCGATCTTTTCAGAATTCTGAGGTATGATGACCACGTTGCTGCCTTCTTCGACGCATTCGGATATACACTCCTGTCTTTTGGGAAATATTTCAGTGAGTTTCTTGTACGTGGATGATGTCGACGAGCAGCTGGACGCACTGCTCGAGCTGGATGGAGAGAAACTCTTGATGGATGGAGCTGCAGTCTGCCTTGGCTCTTCGTTCGAAGGACTGATCCTTTCTTGCTCCTGCTCCGGTTCAGGCTCGGCTTCTTCATCGTCGATGTTGCATGTGAGCATTTTGATGCGTTCCGTGAGCGAAGTGTCGTTTTTCGGCGGTGTCTTTTTGCGTGGATCGATCTTTACAAAAAAAAAAATTCTATTGTAGTAATTTGAATTTGTGTTTAAATCCACTATTATTTTAATGTATATTAAAAAAATATAGATTGAGGTTTAAAACAAACTACTTGTGCATTAGAATAATAAGAATAATTGGGCAGTGGAGACTTAATGAATCTCAAGTGGCAACGGCGCTAGAGTAAAGTCTTCCTCCACAAACAATACAATACAACCGTCAAAGTTTCCTTTTGTTAAAATTTTAATTTAATTTGATTTAATTTTAATCACATTTTAAAAATTTGATTCTAATATGAAAATTGTGAATAATGGTCGTGCGGTTAGTATTTCGCCTTGTTCAAGTTTGCAGTTTTTAATGCACGTTTTACTCGTTTTGAGATACAGATATTTTTTCAACCCACAAAATATTTTTTCAAATGCACACATTTCAATACTCGTGCAAAACGCACACATTACATTTTGTAATGCATACTAATTTCATTAAATTCCCATTTACTTCATACAATACACGTTCAAATTGTCCCCTTACCTTAATCAAAGATCTGCGTAAAGTGTTCCTATCTATATTCCTGCGTATCGTGAGATCTTCATCTCTATATGTAGACGGTAACCTGGAGCGTTTGGCTTCTTCGAACGCCCTCAACGATTCGGTGGTGACGAGATACCTTTTCTCATCTTCGGTCCTTTGAGGAGGTGTGACAAGATGCGGGCCAGCCGGGAAGAGCTGTCTGACGGCTGAGTTGGGCCTGAGGCTATTGTTGGACAACAGATGATTGCCAAGCCGGAAAGTGAGGGCCAGATGGGCCTTGGGAGCATCTTCAGAGTCCTGCTGTTGAGGATCAGCGTTGGGATCGCAAGGTGGAGGTTCGCTGAATCGGACCGCTCTGTTGGCTCGTCCTTCTTCGTCGCTTGCCGAGTTGCTGTAGTTTCCAGATTCTTCGGTGTCGATCTGTGTGAATTGTGATATGTTATAAAATTGTTTGGGTTTGTTTTCGGTGTGTTTGTAATTAATTTTTGATGTACTTGTGGTTGTGTTTCCGGCTTAAGACCGCCTTCGGTCGATTTCCATAAACGTCCACCCTTGAGAATCCCTCCGAGTCTGACCGGGGAACTTTCCACGGGGGGAGGTGGACCTTGTTGTTCTTGGCTGCCGTTTTCTTCGCCTTAAATTAAAATTTGTTAAAAGGATTTCATAAAAAAAAATAAATATATATATTCATTATGAACTTACTTGTACTAGACGAATTTTCTTTAGATATTCTAACGTCAGAAACGCTCCTAGTCGCGATAGACTCGCCGGTATAAAGCTGTCCTTCGTCTATACAAGAACAAACGTTAAACATGAAACACAATTGACAGTTCACCTACAAAACAAACATATTTCGCACATCGGAAATCGCGCGAACTCGCATCGAAACCGCCGCAAGAATCCGCAAAAGCTATATCCGACTTCAAAGCGCCAAATCGAATTCAAAAGAAAGCTCCTTCGGCATCCCCTCGTGCGTGGCGACCGAACTTTCCGACGTCTGAAGTGCTTCCACTCATACAAAAAGAAGAGAAAACCCACAAAAGAAGGCACCTAAGTGACCAACGGAGTATTTCACGAAAATACTCAGATTTTCTCAGGGGTCGATCGCACACATTGCGGAAGGCCGAATTGGCTCATTAGCCTCTCGTTCAGTCGTTGTTTAAGTTCGAAACACAGTTTTGCTATTACTGAGGTGTGTACCTCGACTTTTGTGTACATTGTACGCTCTCATTATGTGTACTTTTGCCGTGGAACGGATGACGAGCCGTTACACGGGCTGCCGTCGAACCGTCGATTTCCATGCGAAAGAATCGAGCTCGTTAGCGTGCCATTATTTCGATGTCTAAATTCGAGTTTGTGTCATTGTTATGCAGATGCATTAATTAATGTAATACACGAATGTATTTTGTGAAATAAATAAAATTTCAAAAGTGAAAATTCACTTTAATCGACGGTATTTAAAAAAAAAAATATTGTCCGGGGTGTTATAAAGGTCTTCTCGAAACCTAAACGGTCATGATATTTGGAAAATTTTAAACCAAACATACCCTAAAATTAGACCAAAATATCATAATTTCCAAGTTATTATTTTTTGATTTTTAAGAAAAAAAATTCAAAATCTGACATTTGCGCACTAATAATAACCGAATGAAAGGTAATGCTGGCCATACACGCCACGATATATCGTTCCGAAAAAACTGAGGTACGATTTTTCGCTACGTGTATGTATAAAAAACCGGACGAAACTGAACGGTTTTATAGCATACACGTAGCGAAATATCGTACCTCAGTTTTTTTGGAACGATATATCGTGGCGTGTATGGCCAGCATAATATGGCAGACAAACTTTATTTTTTTTATAAAACTATCAGAAATACATGATACGTTTTCAAAAAATTACTGAGGTAAAGGAAAACTAGAGTTTTTTGATATTTCTTGTTAAAAAAAATGAAATCCAAAGTTTTCAAATATGTATTTTAAAAAATATCTCTTTTCAAAACTCTTTTGGTTGGATGTATCAAACATGCGGATATTTAACCAATTCTTAAAACAAGAGTACAAAAACGAAATCGAAGGAAATTTTTGAACGTGAGAGTTCAAAAATCGTTTTCGTAAATTAAAAATGTGAAAATTAAAGAAATGATTAATTTTAAATGGATATAATAAAAAAAATGTATATATTCGCATCACACGTTCACCCGCTTATTATGAAACGGTTAAAGATTTCATTAGACGAACATCAAAGATTTCTCTGAATGAAAACACCATTCAAACGAAAATATATCTCGACATCCGAATATGATCGGAAACGTTTACATTTTCATATTCCGAATAAAACAATTAAATTAACATTGTCGATACGAAGGCCTCGTCCTTAAGAACGGATCTCTACACATCGTCATATTCGTACAATATTCGTTTCACAGCACTAAAATTAGCACTCCACACATATTTTCATACGAAACACATCTAATTAAACCGACAGAATCGCAAACACACACACGAATCACTCGAACGAATCAGAGAGCGAACATTGTATTTTCAGCAGTCGTTCTCCCTACGATAAGTCGATGAACGTATTTTCTAGAAAAACATATCGTACAGCATTACACGATATGCAGAAGAATAAATAATAATATTTTATTCACTGCGAACCGGTTTACGCGAATAAATCGCGCACAATGCGCAGATAAATCCCAGTCGAGAGGAATGTGTTCGCTCTTTTCTCCGACGTCGGTTTTCCTGTCTCGTTCCGGAGCCGGAAAAGCGATTTTTATTGAAATTCCGCATTGATTGGGAAAATTCCGATTGACCGTGCGATTTTCCGGTCGAAGTGAGCTTCTTTCCAATTAAAGTAAATAAACAAATCGGAGCTTTTCGCGGCCGCGGACTAAAGCTTTGTACTTAGAGGAAAAAAGCGGGGCTTTCTGTTAGTTTAGCGGAGTATTCGAATGAACTTGTCGAGCGGGGGGAAATCTTTCGTTATCGAAAGAAAATATTGTACTTTGGCTTTGCAGTGTCAACTTTGTGGTGTGCGGGAGTGGCCTTTCCTTTAATTGAAGACAAATATTTTTGAGAAGTTTCGAAGGTTTTTTCGCTTATCGCATTAAGCGTAATTCATATAAATTGTAGAATCAACGTTGAATCGAATTCGATTAAGAATTTTGAAAATCGGTTTTTGATTAAAACTAAATTATTTTTTAATTAATGAAAAATAAATATTTTAAATTATTTGATATATTTATTATATAGGATGGCCCATCGTGTACACTGGATTTTTTAAATATTTAAGTGGATAAAACCTTATAGAAATGTAGTTTCAACAAGATAATGCCATATAGCAAGAGAAACCATCGATTTGTTAAGTAAACGTTTGACTTCTAGAAATGTTGATGTTAGTTGGCTGTCTAGATCTTGTAACTTAATACCATGCGATTTTTTTCTCTACGGTTTTGTAAAGTATGAAGTTTATACATACTAACAAACCATAAATAATTCTTGAGCTACTTAAAAACAGAAATTCAACACGTTATTGCTGAAATAGAGCCAACTGACTTCGAAAAATTCTGTGAAAATTTGATAAAAGGGGCTATATTATATTATGCCAGTACAGCTGCGGTGATTATTTGACCAACATCGTATTCTATAATTAATCTCAACACGTCTACTTAATAAATCAATAAAAATTGCTCAAATAAACAATAATTTACTATGTTCTTTTCGAAATCAAATCCGGCGTATTCAATGGTGACTACCCTATACATAAAAAAACATCATCGCAATAAAAACAAGCATATCGCAAATGGCAAAAAAACACATTAAACAAAAAAGTATACCATTGAAAATTCCATATTCAGAACCCATCGAACCGAAGAAGATCAAATTATCATTCAAAACGACTCAAAACCCGGCACTACAACCCCCCCAACCCCCCACAATTTCAATATGCTCACAGCCTTCGCACAAACGACAATCCCCATAACGAACACATAACATATACCCTCACAAAACGAACCCCGACATTACCAATCCGATTACCGGCCCCAATCGCATCAAAGCGTCGCCGTTCCGGAAACGTCCGGAAAAGCGGAAAATGCATCGCTCGCAGCAAATCGGCCATCACGAAATGCAATCGGCACTGAATCTGAGTTATAATTCACCTGCTGGCTGTGAAAAGGACTCGGTAGCCTCTCCGATCGGTCGGTTTTTTCGACTAATTATCCTTCGTCCTCATGGCTGACGCTTCCTGGCACTGCCCAACTCAACCGGCTAGAACTGATCAATAACGACATTATTATGCACGTTTGGTTTATGTCTCATAGTTTAGCAAGCATCGCAAATTGGTTGGAAAATAGTTCGGCGGTTTTGTGGGTCTGTTGAATGTAGGAATCTCGATTATCCGGGCCGTTGTGTTTTGGTGTGGAAAAATAATGCGATATTGACGTATTAGGTGGTGGGTGATTCGCTTCGTATCGAATGTCGTGTTTGGAATATAAATAATCGATCTTTGTTGGGTAATGGATGCTTGTATTGAAAACAACTTTGGAAACTATTGTTAGAGTGTGTATAATATAGGAGCCGTTGGAAAAATTGATGTTTTGAGAAATATTGAGTTTATGTTTTCAAAATACTAATACTATATTTCTTATGTTAATATCTAATGGTTTTTTCCATTTGATTATTTCCTTTTGATATGAAAAGGTCGTTCGTGAAGTAATAACGATTTTTTTTAAATCGATTTCAATATATTTATCGAAAATATTTAATTTCAATTTCGATATACATATATGTTTTTAGATGATAAAATTTTTTTAATATTCATCTCGTACAACAATCGGAAACATAGTTAAACGTGATCATATAACATCTGATGTATGCTTAAGAACATATCACATTTAAAATAGCAACTTTTCATATAACAAATGTATTATATTTTGTTATAAACACGAGTATTTTTATACATTTCTCAAAACATCAGCTTTTTAAACGGATCATTATTTCATCAATTTCCTCCAAAAAAAATCGATAATTATATTTCATATCATCAATATAACACAAAAAGGACCATTATCCAATCATTCCGGATAATTAAGATTCGTCTGTATTGAGCGACCCAATTTTGAATTACACGCCGATTTGAATACGAAAAATTCAAACGACACAATACATTCAAATATCGTATCGGAAAACGTCTAAAATTGGAATAGAAAGCGAAATTATAGCGCGTCCAAAAAATGACGCATAATACGCAAAACCACTCGATCATCTCTTTTAATGAAATTTCATCAATCATTCGAAACAAAAGCGATACGTTCAAAAATCCAATTAGTACAAAACGCTTTTCGAGCGTTATCCAAACGAGATGACAAATAAACTCGATTGGATTTAGCATAATAAGTATATACCATTGTGATCAATCTAAAATCGGACAGGAGTTTTATTTCTAAGATAGTAGGTATTGTAAATTTTTTTTCGGTTTATTGTTGGACCAATCCCTGTGGGTTAGTATGCAAAAAATCTTTGTGCAGGATGTGATTGTTTCAGTTTTATATCTGATTTTGTCAATGCGCATTTTTAACTTTGCGATTGCAAAGACGAACGACGCATCATCGAAAATTGTTAAACAAAAACGGTTCTGAAGATTTTGAAATTATTCGCCAAACTTAAAAAATGAAATTATGAATCATAAACAATGTTTTGAATAGTATTTGAGACATAAAAATAGTCGATTTTCAATCGAGAACAAAAAAAAGAAAAAAGCTCAAATGTACAAATGTTTAAAAGAATTGCGAAAACTCAAAAAATCATTTATGAAATTGATATTTATTGAAATAATTTTCAATAATAAGTAATTTTAATATTATTAAATAATCATTTGAAGCAGCTTTAGTTCAAAACAATAATCCGTATCTATTGTATTACAGTCAATAGATGTAGAGTCAATAGATGTAGATTCCTTGATAGATGATTTTATAAACTTGCATTGAAAGGTCGAAAAATGCTAAATTTCTGTTTACAAAATTATGAAAAATAGATTAACAGATATAATTCTGAATCTCAGCATTGTAAAAGTCACACATATCGTTTTTTTTTTTTAAATTTCAATCAACATTTGGTATTCTCGCACCATTCGTCTTCGCAATCACAGAAGTTAAAAATGCGCTTTAATAAAATCGTTTATAAAACAGAAACAAACACATCCTGCACAAAGATTTTTTGCAAATGAAACCACAAGAATTGCCTCAATATAAAACTGAAAAAAAAATCAGTAATATTCACCATCTTAAAAATAAAGCTCATGTCTGATATTAGATTGATCACCCCTATATCACATATATTTTTTTTAGTGTATTTGACACGTACCTCTTCGAAATCCTTCAGCTTTACTTTCAGCGTACACGGTCGTTACACATCTGAAAACTGATCGAAGAATCACGATTTGTATAATATGAAATGTATGATGGTTTCGCAAGCGCAGCCACATTTGTTACAGACTCGACGTTCGCGAAAAGCCAATAACGGAGATTCGTTATTCGCGCCAAAGTGTCCGTAAACATAATCCGTTATACGGAGGAAATTAAAAGCAAACAAATTTTCCGAATTTTCCCGCGGATCGTATTCGAGCGTGAGTTTTTCAAGCTTTCCGCCGAATGTGCTTTGTACTTGTATGTATATTCTTTTTTGCGTTTATTTTTTATTTTTTTTGTTTTATTTTCAACACATTCAACGGGAGACAATTAAAATTTGCATTACACTGAGTCGTTTTGGCGCGTAAAAAAATTTGAAGCGGAAACTTTTTATGGATCGGTATGCAAATTCGAGCGTTCGCATAAAATTAGCGCGAATCAAATCGGTACTGAATTTTTGATGTCTTTGAATATGTTAAATAATGATTTATTAAAATAATTATTATATAATTCAATATTGAGCTTTTTCATTGTCTGTATTTAAAATAAAATATTCGGAAATATTATTTTGATGAACTTCTATAATAAAATTATGATTTTCAAACATCGAACGTAAATTGAAAAAAATCAAAATTGAAGTATCGAAATATTATTTCACACAAACAATCGCAATATGGGGCTTTGCGCAAATTTATAATTCCAAAATAACGACTTTCGTTATTTGATCGTTGGAAAATAACGAAATCTGATACGCGTTTCGATCGATTTTACATACGCGAAAATTTCGCAAACAACAAACAAATATATCTCTATTAAGAAAAATATACGACCATTTTCCATTCGGTAGACGTGTTTAAAATGTCGGTTACTCTTTTCTGAATCGAGACACTCTAACATAGTCGAGTGAACTTTACGATTTCGTAGTTTGGGGTTTAATGGCGCGTGCGCGAACCTTCCCAAATGGTTTTCTCCTCTGAGAATATTTGAGAAGCGCTACTACGCACGAAAATTCTATACAATGTTAGAAGCACGTGTGTGCAAAGAATCAAAGTTTCTCAAGTGGGAAATCAAAGTATATTTTGGGAAACGTCTCGAGTTCAAGTTTGAGCGAAATCGGTTTTATATCGATATAAAAAATGAAACGCAAACATTGCTGAAGAATATATACGGAATTAAATAATTAATTTTGAAAATATCTGGGAGAATGTTGGGAATCTTCACCCAGCAGTATATAGAAGATGGTTTCGTGAAACTTTTGCGAAAATTTCTTCATCGATGTTTTTCTTTTCGGTTCGAAATCAATGCGAGTTTTTCCTGCGGTGGAAAATGTTTTTGGGATAATGAAAGAGACTGTGAATGATCGAATTGAAGTTGGTAAATATCAATAGTTACAAACGTGAAAAAAATGACTTCATATCAACATGTAATATCACAAATAGATGAAATTGAAAATTTGGAAGAATACAATTATACACTGTATAAAATAAATGGTCATATTACTGATTGTGATCCATAATTTTTGAAGAAATGGTCGATTTTAAGCACTCGTGTATTATATTAATCGCAAAATATGCACATAAAAATAAAAACGCCAAGCAAAGCAATATAAATATAAATCTATGTTATTACAATAACGAATATTTTCTCCTAGAATCTAAAAATAATTAATTTTTTGTACTTATAAAATAAGGGTATCTAAGACCCCGAATTCCGTTCTTATAAAAGTGTTGTATAAACCAATAAAATCTCAATTTTCAAAAATACACTAAACGTACGAAAATATCAATTTCGTGATTCGAATAAAGTAAAAGAAAAGTTTTATTATTTATCGTGAATTTTTATATTTTCTGACTCCGTATATATTTTTTGTATTATTTTTATATGTAATAATAGGCCTGCCGTTTTCCGACAAATTGTAGTCGCTTTCAGTAAATCAACATACATTTTGTCTTATTATATTGACATGTCGCAATTTTTATTAACACGAAAATAAAATCTAGCACAACGGGAAGGTTTATATATTGCTGTATTAGCATCGGAAATTTTTCGCATCATAAATGCGAGACGGGATCGACGAAATTTGCAAAATAATGATTGAGCACGTATAAAATTTCCGAATCTAAATTATTTATATAATCAGTTATTTGATATTTCTGAAACCGAACCGTCTTACTTTGTATGAACTGTTGAAATAATCTTATCCACATATTCATTTTAAAATAATTCATATACAAAATTGAAATAACCCATAATTTAACATAAATAAAAAGAGAATTTTTAATACAATAGAGATGACGGATCCAAGAAAATATCTTGTCACAAACGACGCTTTCTATATGTATGTATATATATTTATTATTATATAAAAATATATTCAGTTTCACGACATTAAATAACATCTGCGTTTCTACCGCTCATTTATTTAAGTGCATCGTTGTCTTTTCAAATCATTCGCATTAGGAATTCAATTTAACTTTCCATCTACTCGAATCATTTTTATTCAATCACAGGAATAAACGAACAAAAAGTTATTCAAACACACGTAAACGAATATTTTATCGAGAAAATATTGCCACAAACAATTTCCGTCAAAGTCTCGAAGCTTATCAGATTCGAAAGTACGTTCTCGAGAATACATTTTTCTAACAATACGTTCATGTCCGTGTATCGATGTATTGTACTATTTTCAGTGAAGGTTTATTTCAAGAGACATGATCGTTGTGTGTAAAGATTTTCATTCTTAGACGATACATGATAAAGAACGATCCTTTGTTCGATGAATTCGTTGTGTTTTTGAATTCGATGAATTGTGTTTTTGCAAATAATGCAAATATGAATTTCGACTTTCAGCGCTCAGATAAATAATATCCGTGAAAACGCTAGTTGTTTTTCAGAGAAATTAACAATATTGTGCATCTATTTCGATGTTCGATATAATCATTTGAACTGAACGGTTCGTATATAAAGGATGGTTCACAAGATACACCAGATTTTATTTTAAAAATGAATAGTAAATTATTTTTAAATTAGGAATTTTTTATTGATTTGTAAAGTAGATTTGTTGCGACTAATTATAGAATATGATATACACAGACTAAAAAAAACCATACCATACCATAACCCTTTAGATAAAACTTTCAAAGACTTTTTCGAAGTCTAATGGCTCAATTTCAGCAATAACGTCTTGAATTTCTATTTTTAGTTCAGAAATTGTTTGTAGTTTGTTAGCATAGATTTTAGACTTTACAAAATTCCAAAAGAAAAAATTGAATGGTGTTAAGTCGGCATCAGCAATTCTGGAAATTACTTAACTGAGAAAACGTTATCTTTAAAAAAAATCAATGTTTTTTTTACTGTTTGGCATGTGGTATCATTCTAATAAAACCACATTTCTTCAAAATCCATATCATCCAATTGATCCCATAAAAAGTTCAATATCATATCACTACATTTTGACAAAATTCAATCTCAAAAAAGAACATCCAATCACATACATATTTTAACGATAACAGCACGTTGTTTTGAAAAGCAACCCATTTTCAAAAATCTCAATGAATACAAATAACAAATATCAAACATGAGTTTTACAAACTTAAATAATAATAAAAAAAATGGCGGAAAATTCAAACCCGGCGCACTCGATAGACCATATAATTTCAATCACACCCGGAAGCGATTTTCCGGCACACCACATTCAATTATCGACATAATTAGCCCCATCCTGTTCTGTAACGAGATATTCCATATCGAAACACATCAACGCCGAACCGATTTGCGTCCAAAGACATCAACGCATACCGAATTTCAACAAGCACCGCAACGCTCCAATCATTCCCGAACCCGACTCAATCTATATCATTACGAAATTACACCCGACACTTGCGAAAACAGAAATAATTGGCCGACTACGCAAACAAGCAGCCTCAACGGCTTGCAATAATCGAGCAAAAAGCGTTGGCCATAACAGTACAACGCACGCCGCGCCGGTTTTAACACAATTAAGGCCGTACTGCTCGTGGGAGGGTGTAGTGAGGGTTGTAACGAGATTTGTAATCAACGGACATGCAGGGGTCGTCAACCCGGATGTCTGAAAAAATCGGGTCGTTAGTGCGACTTGCGTTGCGGCGTTTTGTGTGTAATGTGTTTGAAAAGAGTTTGGGTTGTGTGGTTTAATTAATTCGGTTTAATTAGTGGGAGTCGGTGTAGTTGTGTTGGTGTGTGTTGTATGGGAAAAATGTATGTGTGATTAATTATTTTATTTGCAGGTGAGATTTACAAGTGAAAATATTCAGGAATGATTTCTTATGTGAGACAAAATTATTTGATAGTGTACCCGATCCTCTTTTTACACGGTGGATACGTTCCAGAGACTACCGTGTAAAAAAAATGTATGGTGACCATACAAAAATTGGAGATAGGTTCCATCACTATATTTGGATAGAACTTCTATCCAAATGTACTTTATAAAAAATGTGCGATGTGAATAATTTTCGCCGTGGAAAATTTTTGCCGTGGAAAATTTTAGCGATGAAAAATCATCAAAAAATATCGAAATTTTTATTTAAAAACTATAATTACATACATATAATTATATCAGTATACTGACCTGCGTCGAATCTTATCATTGTGGCATAATAATACATATTTTTATTATTTTTATACCGTGTTGAAGTGGAAAATTCGTGTAAAAAAAGTAATCGGTTCATTTTCATTGAACCGTGTTATTTCGGAACCGTGTAAAAAAAAACCGTTAAAAAGAGGATTAGGTGTATAAGTCTTTTAATATATTAAAAAAATATTAGAATTTGTTGGAAGTCTTTTGATAATTTTACTCTCGTCATAACTATTAGGTTGATGTATACGTTTCATCGTATTTTTTGATGGTCGAATATTTTTCTCCTTTTTCCAAAGTAATGAATAATTTTGCGAATGATCATCTGTATCCAAACTATTCTATTATCTGGAGGATACTTCATTTTTAGTATCTGTTAAGTTTTGGCTTAGGCAGTGAATAATATAGCTCGTAGAAATTTTTGTAATCTTTAATAATAAAGTGCATTTATAACATTTTTCACTGTACAAATTTTGTAAAAATAATAACGAGATTGCAACAACCAAAAACACTTGTAATGTTTACAGTAGGGATGCAGTTAACGTTATAATCACCCAGTTGTGGTATCTGGGTAACATACTGATGATAAACATAATGATGTCGTGTTACTGATTATAATCAATGCTAATCTACGTCAAAATATCAGAGCAATTTTTGGAAGATTGGATTCAACCAATATAAAAAGTATGGTATCAATTTGGTTTCAAACTACGATGTTTGAAAAAAAAAAATTGATGAAACTTTTGCATTGATCTAATGTTATACTCGTATATACCTCGAATTTTCAAATTGATATTTTGTGCGATTAAAATGAAAAAATCATGCAATTATTTTATACATGATTCATATTTCTATATGAATTTCTTGCACCATTCAAATATAATCTAATTTTTTTAATACTATAGAAAGCAGATATCCATTTCTAATAAAAAAATAATAATATTATATTCCATTGCTTAATAATTCAGTATAAATAGAATTAAAACTGAAAATTATCAATTGATTTTCGTATTTAAATAAAAAAACCGTTTAGTTGAGATTTACGTTCGTTAGTCGACACGTCTGATCGTAAAATGATTACAATGCTTAATGATTCTATTCTGATTCGATATTGATTATATGTAGAATTAGCATTTCAGAATTCGGACCAATATAAATTTCGGAAACGGCCATCCTATATAATATTTAAGATTGAAATCCGTAAGACGATATTTTGAAGAAAAAAAACCCTCGAAACATCGCAAAATTCGAAAGAAAAGCAATTTGAAGTTTGCGGAAAGCCGATATTGTTTTCGAATTAAGCGATTATATAATTTTCCGAATAAATTAACAATACTCTAGTCGATTCAGTTTGGCTATTCACGGTGGTTTCTACAAATATTTTCAGTTTGTGTGTGCACAATCTAAGTGCGCATCAAATCGATGTTTACAGATTGCTTGTGGAATGTTTGCATCGAAGTTCGATGCAAAGCTCTAAAATTTCGTCACGGACAGGAACTGCATGCACAATGGAAACGAAAACCAAATTTATTCACTATATAAGCGAACATAGAATTTAACGAAACCAGAATTTCGCGAAATTCAATAGTCAATTTTGCAAAACCGTTCTCTTATTTTGTTATGACTCATTTGTACCTCAAAAAGTCTTGATAGAACTCTTTAAAACGGTTAGTTCACATTTTCAGGAAAATAAAAGACAGTTTCTGTATAAATAGAAGTGTTCCCACTCAAATTAAATTATTCTCGATTTGTTTTATGATTTAACTTTCCCTGTACTGAGGGGGGGGGGGTGTGATAAAAATCCCTTGTTCATAATTTTTGCGATAACTCGACAATTAATCGGATTATTCTACCCATAATTTACATTGAAATGTCTTTATATACCAAATATTCGATATTTATACGTATAATAATGATAAAGATACAAATATAAGCATCTTTTTATTTTAAATAATGCATCAATATGGAAAAAATCTAGAATTTTTTTACTCCTCTTCAGAAGCTTGTTATGTTTTAAGATGTGCAAAAGTCAATACTATACTATTTTTTAACATTTCATTTCAAAATGCTTTGAATGAATTCACATAATTTGTGTCACGCTATTTTTCACAACAATATACACAAGAAGGATACTGGTTTTCTTTTTAAAATTTAAATTTTTATACTATACTATATCATAGAACATTTGATCGATTTTAGCTATTATTCACCCGTCGTTATATTCATACCCGTGATCGTCTGATACGTTATCGCGTTATATGAATAGTCACAATACCTTCAGCGCGCAAGGGTGAACTCCATGGTGAACGTCAGCGAGCGATAACGCGTGAACGTAAACACGTAAATACGTCGAAGCGTCGACATGTTTACGTCCACGTGTTATCGATCGCTGATACCACATTTCCCCTAAAAGAAGTTCGAGACGTATATTAGTTTTTGCACCGAAAAAAGCAAGAAGGTTTCCTCATTTTTTCATGTATTATACAATATTATACATTTATTTATTCATAAATACATTTGGTTAAGAACTATAATATCAAGCTTCATATAAAAATTCAGGATGTCGCCGATTTTTGCTTAGGTAGGACATTTTTTGTCTTTATTCCCTGGACTATAAAAGCGTCCATTTATTGGTGCGTCTTTCGGTTTCGTTTTTGTAAATCGGTAATATAGATTTTTAAACAAATTATTAAATTAATAAAATTATTATTATAATTTCGTGATTTAAATAAAAATTGGTTATGAGTGCTGTGAAATAAAGCGAGGTGAAGTGAAGTGAGTGCATCGTCAGCGTCAAAAAATTTTCATGCGCTGAATGCTGAAAAGAAGTCATCCGTAGATTTGCGACGGTCATTATAAAAGTAGGTGTCAATAATTCTAATTATTATTAGAAAATATGTGTTCATTGAATATATGATTTCATCAATGTGTTCATTGTTTGGTGCATCCTTCGGTTTTGTTTTTGTACCCTAATTTTAAAAATCGATTGGATATCTGAATGTCTGATACATCAATTGAAAGAGCTTTAAAAAGAGATTTTTTTAAAAATATTTGAACACTTTGGACATTGTTTTTTTTTTTTGAACAAGTAATGCCGAAACTCTAACTCTAGTAACTCTAGTTACCCTTTACTTCCGCAAGTTTTTTATAGCTAATCATGTATTTCAAATACTTTTGTGTAGATATAAAAGTTTTATTCATATTTATGGATTAATAAATACACAATTAACAAATAATAAAAAACTTGAAAAAATAAGATTTGTCTACAATATTACCCTTCAGTTGTGTATTATTAGTGCGCAAGTGTGAGATTTAGATTTTTTTTCAAATTTAAATAATATTATAATAAAAACTCGAAAATTATGATACTTTGGACTATAGTATCTTTAGTTTAAAATGTTTCAAATAACTTGACCTATCACTTCTTTAAGGCTTTAAGGAGACCTTTAAAACAGCCTGTATTTAACGTAATCTTAAATTTTCATATAGAATTTTACGGTTTATAACAAGACAAAAATCGTCTATCATTACCTATCTATATACATAAAACTCAAACGGTATATGTATGTATCCAATAAACTCCTAAACCGATAAACAAATCTTCACCAAATTTGGCAAGAATGTGCTTTGAAATCCGGAAAAACTAATTAAGCGTTCAGTTTTTTTAATATCGTTTCGTATTTCAGTGCTTATATCGATCGCCATACAAATTATAATATAATGTACCAGCGTCGCGATTGATCGTGACAATGATTACAATCGGTCCACAACTTATTTCACAGACTCCCGAACAACTCCGGGTACTACCCGCTAGTATTATACAAAGATCAGCTATACCGAAGCATCCTTTACACGCAAAAAAACACTACACAACCCCGACAAATCATCACCACACACACATCCCAAACGAAACGCCATGACCACGATTCGCACAGATGTCAAGAGTCCCTTTCCCCGAAACCTCCGACCCGATCCGCATCCTCTCCCGTCGGATGTAGAACAACAACAATAACAATAATGGACGAAAACACGCCATGAGAGAATAATTTCGAGTAGACGCGGCCGGTAATACAATAATGGTGAGAAGCGAACACCCGATGAGAACGCACCCAGAGGACAGACAAACACTCTCTCCCACGCCACTTTCACTCTGCGAAAATTTTCATTCGGGGACCTGTCTTTCTTCGGGTATTTTTTTTTGGAGGCTTTCTTCGGAGAAAAATCGATTTTGCACGTTGTGTGCGCTCGTTGTTGCGGGGCGTTGTTGTGTCTTGTTTTTCGGGGAATTCGATTGATGTGCGCTTTTTTTTCGGGGCTCGATTCGGGAAAGGTATTTGTTTATTGTGTTCGAGAGGGAAATGTAAACATTTTTCATATCGGGGCTTTTGTTTATTAGTTTGTTTTTGTTGAGTATAAATTTCGTGTACGTTAATATAATGTGATTTTGAACGGTGGAATTTGTAAATATGTTATATTGAATTTTAGTATGTGTCGATATAGGAAGGCCGTTACTGATAAACGGGTTTATCGTTTAAAATCGAAATAATAGTTCGGTAATTTATCAGTACATTTTTAATTTTTACCGGTAAATAATTTTTTTTTTATTTCGAATATTTTTGAAAAAAAGTTGTGTAGGTTTATGGTTTTTATTTTTTCGTTACTTTTCCCTAGTTTTTATATAAAATTTAATATCCCAGTAAACTGGTAATTAATAAAAAAAAATGCCGGTTTACCGGTAAATGAAAATTACGGTGAATTTGGCCTAGTATCAAAGAGATGTTTTTAAATGGTAATAATATTGAATTGAAAGAATAATTCAATTTTTGATATTCATCATCAAACGATTTGATCAATTTTTGAAAAAACTATTTATATTTGAATGATTTGATAAATATATATATATTTTTTAATAAATAAATTCTCTTATCAATTTATATATTTGCTGGTCTAGTTAAAAAAAATTAGGCGTGTTTTCATTAAAATGTCTCGCTGTATTGATTTTCACCGAGAATTTTCACGATTTCCAATGGAAAATTTTAAGAATTTACGATTTTTTAAAAGCCCAAGCCATTAAGGGTGATCCATTATGGTCATCGCTAAAAGAATTTTTTTTATTACTTAATCGAATTTATTTTTTGAAAAAACGTCGGAATGAACTAAAATACACATCGTTCGAACTATAAAAACAGAAAAAATCATCAGGGAAATCTTTAAAAAGAAACTGCGACGAAACTATTATGTACAAATCCTTTATACGAGAAAACACGGATCCGAACGCGCTAACAATCGTAATTGACAAATCGCCTGGGGAGAAAAATCATTAGTCATTCAATACTCTCGTTATTAACAATTCTCCATTTTCTACACCGCTGGATTACAACAATATAATTAATTGCGTCTCCTGCCTATCCTTAAAGCCGCGCCTTTAAAATAGAACAGACCGAGGGCTTCGAGCGCGAAAATTGTAATCCTGAAGTGAAAATTTTCAGACATTAACGTTAGAATGAAACGAATTAATTTGGTGAAAAGCTTGCTGTCAATTAAGTTGGACGAAATTGAATTGCTGAATAAAAAATGTGGCGCGGAAGCGTGTGCGCGATTCGCGAATTGAGATGCGCTCTTTTTACGGTATTTTTGGAAACGGATTGTTGAAAGAAATTATGCGGAAGTTCATTGAATTGTATATGAATTGTAGATATTAAATAAACGGGAATGAAATAAGAATTTTCAAATATTTCACTCGTATAATACACGGATACGTTCGTTTTAAATTTCGTTTGTGTTTCATAACTCGGTCGACTTTTAAACAATTTTCGCGAAGTTATTTTTCCAGTTACTTTATAACCTCATTTCGAACGTCTTTGGAAGTGATTCAGTGGAACTTTAGAAATATATAGGAAAAGACAGGACAATAAAAGAAATTCAATTTTTTCACTTTCTACTCCAAAATTTTTCAGACTATGTTCACTTGAAACTGGATCGACGATATAAGGAAAGAAAAATATTATTTATTACATCCAATCCTCTTTTTACATGGTTCTGAAATAACACGGTTCAAAGAAGAAGAACCGATTATTTTTTCACACTGTTTTTTCACTGTAACACGCTATAAAAATAAAATAATATGTATTATTAAGCCACAATGGTAAGATCGGTGCAGGCGAGTATAAAATTATAGTTATTAAATAAAAAAATTCGATGTCTTTTAACGATTTCATATGGCAAATTTTTTCCACATTACACATTTTTTATAAAGTATATTTGGATGCATGTTCTATTCAAATACATTGATGGAATTTATATCCGATTTTGATATTTTCACATTTTTTTTTACACGGTAGTCCCTGGAACATATCCCCAGTGTTGTCAAGAGGATTTGTCGAATTTTTTTGCATCATGAAACTTTAAAGCATACTAAAAATATTATATCGAATTACATCATTTTCTCTTTTACTCTACAATATTACAATAGCACAATATTATTTCGACATCCTTACCCGAACAATCCATCAACTATACCAATCCGAAAACGACACCATATTCAACTCCTATACCGAGCCCATCCGTTAAATTCGCACATACACACAACCTTCACCGTTTCCATCACCGAAAACCGAATCGATCCCGACGAAAGAGCCCGAAAAGATAAACTGTATCGTTAAAAGTTTTTCCGGCATCTTTATTTGCCCCGATTTGTGACTGCCGCGCTCCTTTATTGAGTTACCGGAAAATTCGTCCCGGGAAAGTCTCGGCGCTAATGAAGACGGATCGAAGTATACGCCCACTTTTCCTTTTTTTTTCCATAGCAGGACATAATTTTCGCCTTGTGGAATATTTGCGGAGGTTGTGTGGAAATGCGCTATATGAATTCGGCCGATGTTCGAAATCCAAGCTGGATGGGTTGGGATATAATATGATATTGCTTGTTGATTAATTCCTGTTGCACGATTAAGTACATTTGCATATATATTCGAAAGCAAATTTCATTGAATATTGTGTACATAAATTTAAGTAATATATATATTGTAATATAATGTATTACATGACATATTTTCATGTAGTATGTTTTATTTTTGAAGCTTGTCAATATTTTTTCTTTTGATTATAAAGAGTAGTTCAAAGTTCTAGGAAAAGCCTTGAGGGATGTTTTTGTACCCTAGTTTTCAGAATCAGATAGATATCTGCATGTTTGATACATTAATCAAAAAGGGTTTAAACAAAGATATTTGGAAACTTTGGGCTTCGTTTCTTTTTTAAACAAGAAATATAAAAAAATTCTAGTTTTCCTTCAGTAATTTTTTGATAACTAATCATATATTTCTAATAGTTTTTAGCTGATATAGATTTTTCTATTCCTATTTGAAGATTAAATACATAGTAAAAAAAAAAACAAAAAAGATAAGGTTTGGCTGCCATATTATCTTTCATTTGGGAATTATTAGTGTGCAAGTGCGAAATTTTTCTAAAAATCAAAATAATAATTCAACAACAACTATTCATATGAAAAAAAACTTACAATTTTCAACAAAATCATACATTACACAACTGCAACGTTTCAGAAGCATCGTTCAACGAACCGTCGTTTTAATTAAGACCAATTAAAATATTTTTAAACATTTGTCAACGACTCCAAAAGGTAACACCCGAACATCCGAGCTTCATAAATGCTTTATTAACTATATATGATACGTATAAATTTCAAATTTTGCTAAAGCGGCGAGTAATTATGTGCGACGTCGGAATTCGCCTGTTTACAACGCGTATCATTCCCCGCTTTATAGAAAATTATATTGCACATATATCGCGTTACGTATATGATTATAATACTTATATATACGTTAAATATATACGGCGGTGTAATGTTAATTTTGAAATAACTCGCGAACATGGCGCGCCTTTCGAGGCCCGAAAATGGCGCCTTTTGATGCCCACGCCGTTAAGTAACGAGACGTTTAGACATTAATTATATTAATTACGTTATTAAGCGAGGATCGTGTTTTGACGGTTTTTTTGTTTCAGATTCGTCAAGTTTTCAGCGTAGTTATTGTTGCGTGTTCCGCTTATTTGTCGAGGATTTGGAGATGGAGATTCGTGGGTTTTTTGTGAAAATTTTAATTTTCATCGCTTCGGCTCAATTATGTGCCGAAATTGATGCGAAAAAGAGGATTTTCATCGTGTTTCCTGTTGTTGAGATTTTTAAAATAGAACCTTGTTTTATAATTAAATTTCATTAATTCATAAAAGTAGGAAATAATTTTGTGTAACACAAAAAAAAACCTTGGAAAATAATGAAAAACATAAAACGAGCTTTTGAGTTGGCGTTTTTTTCGTGTTTTTTTTATAGTCTTAATAAAAGTTATATATATTTATATATTTAAAAAAAAAGCTCTAAATATAAAATATAAACATAATCCAAATATTTTAGTTACGTAATAAATAAATTTTCATTCGATTCAAAATAAACAATCAAGCGGATAAATAAAATCGTAAAGCATGAAAAATTGAGAACAAAACGGACGAAAATAATGAAAAACGAGAACCGAACACAAATCCTACAACCGAAAAAAAAACAACAACCCGAAAAAGAACATTTCTAAAGGCACAGTCGAGTCCCGTTTTATGGCAGGTCGAAATTTCGCCAATGAAATCTGCCCGCGTAACAGTAAAAGTGCGGTAAGTACATAAAAATGAGCTCAGGCGCCGAAAGGGTTGACGCGCGACTTAGTGCCTTTTTTCTACCCTTTCATTTTCAATGTTTTTTCGGACTCGGGAAATGGGTTTCCTGCCTTTTCCCCCCGCCGAGCTTTTCCGAGACGAAAAGCTACGGCCGTAATTAACGGCGTTCGTCGTTATTGACGGGGCCGTTATATGAGTTGTTGTCGAGAGCGGACCGGGTCGTTAATTTGCGATATTCTTATGCACCCGTGGATGTTTGGGAAAGTTTGGTTTCGGTGTTTGAATATTTCAGAATTGACTTTGTTGTGTAAGAAAATTGTATGGACTTCTGATTGTATTTGATTGTAAGCTGGGTGTGTTGATTTAGGGTGAGTTCTCATAGTGAGCGTGTGTGTGTGTGTATTTAATGAGTCGAGGGTGATGCTATAAGTGAGAATGAAATAGATATAAGATATACTCATCCCCCGATTAGCGCAGAAGATACGTACTGAAATAAACCGCGTAAAAAAGACTATGAACTCATATAAAAACATGAGATAAGTTCCAAAGTAAAAACTGCGCAAACGGAGACTTTAAATCCATACTAAATAGGGAGATTGGATCAGAAAAATTCACGCAAAACGGATTTAAAATATGTATATTATATTTGAAAAATGAAAAAAATATTCAGCAATTTAGTAATTTAGTATTAGTTAAGTATTTAGTAATTATAACGAAAATGATATTCATTCATCCCCATTTTCGCTTCTGTCTTCTAATTTCAAAAACAACGTTTTTTTATTTAAGAGTTCTGTGATCAATGATTGTTTTTTTTATTTATTTTTTGTTAACAAATTTGAAATACGTCTATTAAAAAATTCATAAACATTTCGATAGACTGGGTAAAATGAGTTCCGCGTAAATCAGGGGATGGGTGTAAAAGTACCTACGTATTAGTTCACTTTCAAAAAATATGTTTACGCTTACGCTCGCGTTTGGAACAGAAAACATGTTGAAAATTTAAATGTTATTTATATTTATTCTGAAAAATTGGGAGATGCTTCTTACTTTTTTTTGCCTAAATTTCTAGACCAAAAAATAATTAATTACAATAGATATAAGAATATTCTTTATTCCGTTCGAAATAATTCAGATAGGATTAATATAAATTGAAATATTTGGTCCATTACCAAAATAATGGTTTTGCAGAGTCTACTTCATTAATTTTAGGTTGATAAATATTTCAACAGAGTCGAAATAAATTCGTGAATATGCATAACATTTATCGAACAAACTTTAATTAATAAAATGGATTGGATTGATCATTACTATAATTGTGCATCGTTCATTTGATTATCTGCAAACCGTTTGACCAGGTAGTACATATCAATTTACAATGTTTCAAAATTAACATTTTCAACTTGATCTGTGTCGAATTTTAATACCTTTTCATATTGCACAAATATTTGATATAAAAGCAATCATATTCACTAATATACATATTAGTATTATACATTAAAATTTCAGATTGCTACCCAATTATTATGTAATAATAAACCGGTGAGTATCTCATCGAGTATTAACGAACACTATTTCGAAAAATCGTTGAAAATAAATTATGTATTGCAACGTAATTAGGTTTGAAGTATTAAAGACTTATTTTTAACATATAGTATTAATCGCTATCATTGTAACGGTTTTCTTATAACAAATTGGCTATTATTATACTGAAATTATGCATGTCACTTTTTGCAAAAAAAATTTAAAACAAACAATATAGTGGGATGACGTTTTGTCGATGTTTTTCACCAAAATTGGGACTTATTCTTTTTCATTATCTTCATTTCAGCATCCCTTCTTTTTCATAATCTTTGAAATATCAAAGATTAGGTTCTATTCGGTTTGATTTTATAGTTTTAAGTTTTGATTGTTATACACAAGGGTATCGTTAGATAGAAAGAAAGTCAATGAAAAATAAGATTAAATTTTAAATATTGGAGGTGTTTTGTTTTGAAAAAAACCAAAAAAGCTCCATCTTTAAACTATTACATATAGTAGGTATTACATATACTAAGAAATTTTGCAAACGAATTATAACACATATTTTTGAAAATTTATATAAACTATAAAATTTATATAAGTTTCCACGATCACACTAAACAAATAATTTATTTTACTAAAAAATCAAATATGAGTCCAGCGAATAATCAATCTAGAAAATCACTATAAGAGACAATTATCCGATTACAGGACACGATGCAATATCGTATAGCATTGTCGACCGGTCACAATTATTCCACTCGCAAGTTCGATCCTTTGACAGAATTATCTCCCAGTCAATTGATAATTGGAACAATGGGCTTTGTGTCGGACACGTGATAAAGTCAGGTGGATCCCATCCAGCAGATATTAAATAACAGTGATCGACGAATATTCCGAAATGGAAGGCTATAATGCGATTATTGCATGTCGATTGCGAAATTCCAATGTGCAAATGAGGCTAGTCGAAAATCGCTATTCGAGCGAAAACGTTTTGGAGTGGAAAAATGTGGTTTTCTAAGACGGTTGCAGATGTAGAATGTATGCTCGATTGCAGCAAAAAGAGCTGTGATGAATGGAAAAATCTGGTGGATTCTAGTCTCGTCTGCCGGAAGAATTCGAAAAGCGGAAAATTCTGAAAACATCTACCGTTTTATAATATTATACAGGGAGGGGATATTTAAAACGAGGACGCGATTTCAAAGGCGCAATTCGACGAATATTCACATGTAGCGTTATCAAAAGTTCGTCATATTACAAATAATAGTTTCGTGTACGAAAATGATTTTCATAAAGGGAAACATATTTCATTTTCGTTCATGTATATCAGATTGAAAAAGTTATTATATGAATTTTTTGTTATGTGCCGAGAGAAATGGGTAAATAAAGAATTTCATGGAATACGGTATTTATAAAATACTGAATTTCGCATTATGAAATAATTAATATGATAGAATTTTTATATAATACATATATGCCCAAGACTATATAAAAATTAAAGATAAGTTCCATCGGTATATTCGGACGAAACTTCCATCCAAATATATTACATGAAAAATGTATAATGTGGCAAAATTTCGCCATGTAAAATCATCAAAAAACATCATAAATTTTCATTTAATGACTATTATTATATACTGGCCTAGTTCGGATCTTATCATTGTGGCATAATAATACATATTTTTTTTATTTTTACCCCATGTTATTTTAAAACCGTGTAAATAGACTATCGCATATAGCATAATTTCTATCAACATATAAAAATCGAATCAACTCCATTTTCACTGTTCAGATAACGATTTTCCAACCCTCGAAGCACAAATAGCGCTCGATATAACAAATTGAAACGTTACACGGTTTTTTTTTTCAAAACGATATTATTTGAATGCAAAAGCACGTCAAGCCTCGATAAAGAATAAGAGCTAAATTTAAATCTGTATCGCAATAACTCACACTTATCTCTCAGAAACGGCGAGAAAAACTCTCGTACGCACATAAACACAATACGATGTACGATACGAAATGTTTTTATGTATCTGCATGATACACAAACGAGATATATGCGTATCGAGCTGCTAGGCTTTTTGGGTAATGCGGACGTGATAAAAAAATGTATTTACGATCCGGGATCGATGTATGTATATATGTAGGTCGAATTTTGAAATTCGACGAAATACTACATACTTATAATAAGATAATACGGCGTCAAATATATTATAATGGTTTATGGATCGAGTCGGTTTTGTTTCAGGAATAATTCCAATTAACTTTTCGTGTAATTTGAATAAGGTTTATTTAATAAAAATTAATTGGATACTGCTCGTTTACTTAATACTATTGAGTTATTTTCTCTTTTGAAACATATCGTATATATACAAAAAAGTTTGATGGTATAATTAAAATTTGAATATTTAATTACACAAAAGGCTAAGGAAATATTTGTATTAATTTTAAAATATTTAATTGAAGGGGCGGCCTTGTATCGAGACACGATAGATAGATATGTCAAGTGTTATAATGGTTTTTGAGGGACTGTTAAAAAAACAAGAAAGACTAACATAAGCGGGCGATGGATGGATTAAATAAAAAAGAGTACATTCTATGACAGTTGTTCGTTTGATGACGTATTCAGTAAAAAAAATAGATATGAAACGAAACCATTTTATTTTCAACGTTGAAAATTCATATTACACTTCATGAAAGTACCGCAGTCGGCATTTCATATTTTCATTCGAATCACGCTTCAACAAAAACGAAACGTATGAAACGTTGTCAACGGAACAGTTATTTTTTTAAATTGCAATCGCTCAAATTGATAAAATAACATTTTACTTTCGAATTCAAACTATTACGACACACGAAACGATCCCACATATAAACTCACTCAACAAGCGGAAACCAATCAAATTATAAAACACCTCAAAAAATACAAAAAAAACTTCATTATTTATCCATCATCGAATTAAAGAACCGCGCTCAATTTCAAGCGCAAAACGGCCATACATTCCCCAGATTTACATCAACCGGCACTCCAGAAAAAGCTCGCGAAGGACTTCCGATAAGCGAAAGCCCATTAAAGACATTTATTCCCCAACACGTATCCAAAACATCGTAAAATCCGAGACTACGCACGCCGAATCGGATCACCGCCGCAAAATGGCGGCGTCCTGCCGCGCGCGTTCAAGTCTCCGCCGTTTCCCGCCATTTTCCGCGCCCGTTTTCCGTTCGATTTTCGGCATCGAAAGGAAAAACAAGCCGGAAAACTCCCCCGATATAATTCCGCCGGGTGAAAATATTATCGCGTTCATAACGCGCACGTCCTAGGCGATAAATCCGTTTATGCTCTGTCGCGGTGTATTGGTGTGTGTTGTGTTATATTGTAGTTTGTGTGTGTGTTTGTATAATATATTTCGTTGTCGTGCCGCATTTCAAGTGGCCGTTAACCCTTTCTGGCTCGTGAGAAAATTTTAAAGATGTTCCGTGATATGTACAGATTTGCGCGTTTCGGCAATTTATGTCGAATATTTTCGACTACTGGTTATAACGGTCGTTGCAGAATTCGATGGTTCGGGGAATATAGCGGTTTTCTATTTTTATACGGTTCAAATCGGTTTTTATCAACCGTATGATTCGGTGAGTCTGAAAAACAATATTCGGTTTATTTTTGTCGAATAATTCATTAACTTTTTGTTATACAACTGTAATAGGAATAAGGTTTATGTAAAAAAAAATTCGGGAAACGAAAGGCTATTGAGTTATATTGAAGTTGTGATCGGCGAAAAAGTATACAAAGTTTACAAGGATCGAAACACTTGAAATATTTTTTGTTTTTTTTTAAGGGTGCTTTGAAAAAACTTAAGAAACACTGGTTCAACAAGAACAAACGGTTGAGTTTCGAGTTCGATTTGAGTTTCGAAGTAAAAACAAGCGCAATTAAAATCGAGACGTCGAAAATACTCCTTTCGTTTAAAGTTTTCGCTTCCAAACGACAATAGTCTCGTTCGATACGAACTTTCGTCAAAAGATTTTCCACCAAAGGCGAAATAAACCCGCATACAAACCGCAGATTTGAATATAAATTTATATTAATCTCGCTTGTCTCCAAACAGAGGTGTCCAACACGTCTTCGTAATGAATTTCATCGGATCTCTACAAGGGTACGATACGACAATTGAATTAATATGATAAAAGTTCTCGACAGATTAATCAATATTAATTTATAGTATTGGTAAATGTCATGAGTTTTCCTTTTTGTGTAAAATTTAAGTCAACTTTTAAAGTTTTAACGAGTTTTTCTGTCTAGAAACACACGGATGCTGAAAACTTTTATCTAAGAACATTCCGGTAGAAAGTTTGTCGAATTCATAAGTTTTAATTATCGGAAGGAGATTAACCCAAAGTAAATCGTTTTAGGTAATATATAATCAGGAACGGGTTTATTAGATTTAAATGTGTTTTCTTGTATAAATGAACGGTATTGCAATGTTCGTTTGACATTGGATACATTTATATAATAGAAAGCAATACAGTAAAAACTAGAGCTTTTTATCTATACGAGCCTTTGAAGAAATGTTTCGAGAAAATTGAGGTAGTTATTGATATAGCTAACAGATGTTAGGCAAGACAATTTTCTTTCGCATATTATTATTTAGCCTCCTTGGATGCAAATAACGACTTTGAAATTTAATATTATGTCGTTGCGATAAACGGTCTCGGTTGCAATGTCAGTTGCAATAAACGTCGGATTAAAATATGATGAGGAAAGAAAAAATATATGGAAGTCTATTTTATAAAAATTCTTACGTCAACTATTATATAATTTGAAATTGATCGAATACTTATGAAATAATTGAAAATTTAAAGAGTTATCTGGGTTCAGAAATATTATTACGTCCATTCAAGTTTTTCTCATAAATTCTAAAAGAACATGATACTTAAATACTTATTTTTATGACCGTATATCTGTTACTTTGAAAGTCTGAAGATCGTTAAATCGTAGGTTTTACTGGTAAATCCTAACATTTACGATAACGAGGTGTTAAAAGTCTAGAAAAACTTTGCAAACGCTTCCATTGCGGCTTTCTTCCAAATAAACAATGATAATTAGAAAAGTGGATCAAGCACTACGAATATTATGTAAAAATAAAGTTTTGAAATACAGATCATTTAATATAAATGGCCAGTATTAAATATTTAAATACTGACCACGAATGAATAAAAACGAGAGCTTTTTCATAATCCTGCCGATATCAGCATTCCACCATTCGATAAAACCACACAAATAAAACCATTCGCAACCTTCATCCAAACACCAACCACCTCACCACCGAAACCCTACACCAGTGATGTAATATAGTTAGTGCTAAAAACAGTAGTGCCGGAACGCTCAATTTTTACACTCTCTCCCCCCCCCGACGCAATTTATTTTCAAGGTTTTTTTTAAATAGCTAATAATGATTTTAATTTTAGACATCAAACAAAATAAGGGTATTTTTATAACATTTCATTTTTGTCGTACTTTCATATATAATCCAACAGCGAGAGGTTATAAATACACAAAAATATTACTATTATATAATATATATAACATAGACTTAATTTTTGAAAAATGTTTAAATTAATAGATTCAAAATTCATATTATATATATGTAAAACAAGCCAAAAAGGCACCGCAGGTGAAAATTTTTTCCAAATGGTTTAGTCCAGGGGTTGGCAAACTTTTTTTGAAAAGGATCAGATGGTAAAAATTTGGGACTTGGCGGGCCTGATGTGGAAAATTCGAAAATATTTATATGGATAATTGTACTCAAAGAGCAACAAAAAAACAGGGTCAAAATTTTGAAAAGCTAAAACTAATCGATTTCAGAATAGTTATTTGAAAATTCAAGTGTTAATTTCAAATAAATATTTTTATATGCAGGTAATATCAAGAAAATTAGCATTTGTGAACAGTGCCGCAGGAAAATATTTTTTCTTTTCTCATTGATTAAACCTATACTATCTATAACAACGTAATTTTTTTTTAAATACATAATTTTGGAGATCACTTCCAATTGAGGATTTGATAGAAGCACCAAGTTTGTATGGTTAAATACTACTTATTTTCTTCGGTTTATTTTTTAATATTTTCCCAATATTTTTTCGCATATTTAGAAAAGTGCCGGAATACCGCTCTGGCTCCACTACACCACTGCTCTTTTCGGAGTTTACCGATACCTGGTTTAGTCAATCAAACTGCATCACCATAAAACTATCAATTAACTTATTTTCTTTGGTTTATTTTTTAATATTTTCCCAATATTTTTTCGCATATTTAGAAAAGCGCCGAAACACCGCTCCACTACACCACTGCCCAACACCCCAAAACCTCAATGCCAACATACACCCCGAAACCATCCCGAATTCCCCATCCGCGCAAAGTCGACGTCCACATTTTCCCACTTATCGGCCGAAAGGGAGCCGGCCCTGTTTACTCTTTCGCAGACCTTATCGAATCCGGCCATGACGCGATACAGCGCGAAAGCCTTCGGCCGATGCGCGATGCAAATTTGCCGTTTGACAATGCCGGGCACGATCCGGGATCGTGCGGGAAAAGAGGAGAGATTAATCCATGATCCTTGCCGGAAAATGAGGAAAATGAAAACGGCACGTTTGTATTCGGCATTCATTCATCGGTGGCGGATTCGTGTTTTTTTGGCGGAATTTTAATTTTGGGCGATTGTTTTAGTTGGGATGGGAGGGGATTAGGGCTTGTAATACCGGTAAACCGCCCAAAATGTGCCCTCGGTAATTACCGATAAATTAAAAAAATTACCGGTAATTATCGGAAACGATTTTATTGCGAATTAAGGGTAGATTTAAACATATTATTTCAGAAAAAAAAATTGAAAAGGTGCTTTTATGGGTGCAAGAGGCGCCACTATGGTTTTATGAACCTGGGGGGGGGAGGGGTAGTAATTATTTATTATAGTTTCAGCACCGAAAGTTACATTATATATAACATATGATGGATTTCCATACACATATTTTATATAATGTGACTTTCGCTGAAATTAGAAAAAATGATCACTATCCCCCCCATGGATTTGTATACATATGTATATTTTATATAATGTTTAGGTTTTAATCAAGGATACTGTGTTTTAGCAAAAGTAGCTACATACAGTCATAATTTAATCATTTAATCTACATAATTTTTTTTATTTACCGGTAAATGACCGGTAAACCGGTAACGGGACCAATTATTTACCGTTTACCGGTAATCGAAATTTGACGGTAAATTGCAAGCCCTAGAGGGATGTTGGTCTTTTTTTGGGGGAAATTAAATTGAAATGGTCTGAGCGGTTGTCGTTACCGAGGAGCGTCGAGGAGGTTGGAAAATCTGATATGATGACAATTTTTTTTTTGAATAAGGAAAAGTTTCGAAGTTGACAAATTGAATTTGCATAATCGGCGCGAAATTTTGTATGTTCGGATATAAATATGAAGTATTCGAATCGGAACGAATTTCGACTGCGAAATATATTACGATTTTCAAACCAGATTTTGAAAGTTGTGTATAAAATGTATGTACTGAATTGAAAATCGAGCCAGAAATATATTTTACATATTGTGATAATATAAAATTGGATAAATGTTAAAGTCTCTTTTGTATGTCATTGAGCTTTTCAACTAAATATTCGTGTTCTTTTTTATTTTTATTTTTAATCAATCAATGTTAAAAATTATTCAACGAATCAATCATTCTCTAATCAATTTTATATTTAATTTGTTGCTGTGTCAACGTTTTAAATTGCATATTCAAAAAGTAAAAAAAGAAACTTTCGAAAGTTTTTTTTTCAAAGTTTCTCTATCAATAATAAAACTCATCAGCAACATACATATATTTTTAAATTCCAAACCTTCACATTGACACATCACAAACAAAAAACGATACCAACACCATTCCCCATACGCACACAAAGCAAAATTCACTCAGAAAGTATTCGGGCGTGAATCGAGGATGAAGTGTACATTTCATTGTAATATTCGCACATTATGTATTCTGACGGCACGCCACAAACCCTTCGCCCAAACCGTCACCTATACACACACATACACACAAATTTTACACAAAATAATACATTTCATCATACACACACACACACACTAAAATTCTAGCTTTTGTCTCTGTGCGTGGATGGCTCAGAGAAGCGCGCCAGAGAGCGTCGGCTTTTCGTCGCCATTTGCATAAACCGTTGAATATGAGCAATTACCCACACATATATTCGCCCCCGCTTATATTAAATACAATTTCGGATGTGTGCTTAAAGCGACCAGCTAATAAGTCGAAGGCTGTGTTTGAAGAATACACCCCCTCAGTCGAGTTTCAGTGTATCGAAAATAACGAGGCTTTTCAGCCGTAGTATCGGTCGTATGAATAGAAAGATGGATCGGAATACTCGGAATCGATAATACGAACGTTTGGAAATAACTCGTTTGTGAAATGTTTGCGTTTCATTTGGAATGGTTTTATTTATGATAAGGTAATTTGGAAATGTGCTTATTCGCGTTTGCGCGGGCGGGTCCAATTATTTGCGCTTATTAAATCTCTTATGAAAAATTTTTACGTGTTTTTGACCTACTTTGAACTTTTGTTGTAATAAAGGTAACCGAGTTCATGCATCGATTAGTGAAACGTAAGGGATGAATTTTAATTTAATTTCGCTGTACGGTTTGTTCGTACGAAACTGGTATGTGTGGGATATTTTGCATAATATGTTAACTTGTATCTAAATTTGCATATCAACGAAAAACTTTATAAAATCAACACAAAAAAACTCTATGCTAGTGAAGTTCACAAGATGCTACATATAAAATTGTATAGAAAAACTGAAAAATAAAGATATTTTAGTAAATCGTTGAAAGATTTAAACGAGATGAGAAAACGTATTTTACAGTTAGAGAAATGGTTTGATACAATTATTGAAACGAGGGTAATCATCATTACGAATCAAACTAAGCTCATCTAAATGTTTCAGTGAAAGAAACATAAAAATACTGGGTGATTATTTATTTTCTACAGTTTTGCAGGAATGTGCTATCGTTAAAATTATCGTTAAAGTGCTATCAAACTCATCCTTAAAACGATAAGATCACAACATAACTGTTGATTATATGTATTTCATTAACTTTTATTGAACAACAAAATATAATATTGACGCGCATTCTGAAAATACTTTGATTCGATTCGATTATACAATAAAAGCTGATTGATTGAAAATTCAATCAAATTACAATACTGATTAATTAATAACACCAAAGCTACATAATAAAAACAGCACCGATAAATAATTGAAATTGCATTCCTGTCAATTTCAGGCTTATTCATGAACACAATCCGCGTCAAATTTCAAAACAGAAACAGACAATGAAACGGCCAGACTTCAATAACAAAATTTCACATATCCGCTTAGTGAAATATTATATATAAAAACAAAATATAATAGAACAAATAAGCGCCTCTTGTGCTTGTGCACGATGAATAAGTTTGAAAGCATTCGTTTCTAGTGCCCGGTACTGAGCCGACGACACCCTTAATCAGGAGGAGTGCTATGCAAAGCGCGGTTTGCTCCCTTTTTTTTACAGGACCCCCCCCCCCCAGAACTTCCTGGCTAGCGCGAATCATTCCCGGATGAAAAGAAAGGGAAATTCTAGGATATTTTTCAGACCGACTCATGCTCGAGTTCAACTTCAAAATCGTGTGTGTCTCGTTTCAAAATGTCTGAATTTTTTTTTTGCGAAAGTTGTGACTTTAATTTTAGTTTTTTAAAGTGAAATTTTACGGTAGATAAAGTATAATACTTTGAATTAAAAAATAAATAAAAAGAATAATAATATTAATTTCATTACATCATCATCATTAGCAGCCTATAAGTTATCCACTGCAGGACAAGGCCTTACCAGACAAATGCGGCAGTCTAGGCTATACCTCACCGCGCTAGCCCAAGTCGTATTTCGGTGAGGGACAATTTCATTACATAATATTATAATATTGTAGCACTCATGTATGTATATTGTATTAACAATATTGTTTTCAATTCCAGTAGATTTATAAGAACGCTCGTACTTTATGATATATACAATTGATCGTGATGTATAAGATAAAATTCAATCGAAAAATTAGTCATTTTTATATCAAACAATAAACTATTGTTGAATTCACCGAAATTTACCTAGCCTTGAAATCGGTATATAAGATTTTTTTTATATATAAGCACGAAAAAAAGAACGATTATCATCAGCGTCCATTTTAACAATGAATCATTGTATTTTTTTATGTGTGAGATTCTATGACCTCTTAACGATTTTGCGACCAACTAACTTTTCTCACGGAATAAAAAGAAATGTTCACAAGGTGAGTTTTTTCGTTTTTATACGTCCATATGAATTTCAGGACGATTTTAATGCGAATCGTCTGAAGTTTTCTATAGACGCCCGCTGGCAATTCGAATACCCTAAGTCGGCTTAGCTTTTTGCGAAGCATATGTGATATATTCATATTGTGATATATGACGAGACTTAACCTTTTTCCACTTCGAAAATGGCAATAAAATATTGTAATTTTACTCAATACTATGATAAACGAGATGGGATAACACTGAGATTCAAATTAAATTGATAGAATTGTGGGGAGTGAAATGAGCCGTGAGATATTCGTTCAGTTATTCTTTATATAAGGAAAAAGCTGATACGATAATATCTGAGTATTTGAATATTGATACAATGGCTTCGTTATTAATTAACAAGAAAATCTGACATGAAAATCGTGTATTTTGCATATTGAAAAGAACCTAAATCGTTTCCGATATTTAAAGAGAAAATATACTTGGGCCTCGTATAACGCGGTTATATGGTTCTACAAAAACGTCGTGTAATACAAATTTGTGTTACACGAGAAGTTCATAAAATATTAGGGTTTTCGTTTCTATAAAATATCAAAGTTATTCTTTATTTTTTCCAATAAACAAGACAGAAAATATTCATTTACGTTTTTATTTAAAAAAAAAAAAAAACCTTTTATAACATATGATACATCATTCATTCATCGTTACTATCACTCACAATTGTATATATTTGACTTGTTTTTAGATGATTGATAGATGTGTATGATATATTTGTGATGGAGCGATCCATGGGCATACAAATCAAGCATTTTAATTAATGGCAATCCTTTACTTTAGGTACGCAAATTATTTATCGACAAATTTGTATTTTAATAGATAAAAATGAATTATAGGTCCTTAAATTAAATTTTTTAATGCATTTTACGTGTAATTTATTCATGGTAAGTTCGGAAATTAGGTTATTAGTATGTACTTGTGCGTTTTGTAGGGAGGTTCGCTAAGTATCTCAATTTAAGCACTTATAATGCATTTTTATTCATGTTAAAATGCAAATTCGTCAAAAAATAATTTGTGCGCCTAAAGTGAAGGATTGTCAAATCAATTTTTTATTCTAAAACTGTGTTTTATAAAACGTATTGTACGAAAATAGGTCACAATTCATTAACCACGGTTAATGAATTGTGACACGTATAACACGTTATACGTTGCCCGAGTGTACACAATATATAAAATTCCGACCACAAGCAAAAACGGGACCTTATAATATTTGAGAATCTCTTCTTTAATACATTTGCACACATATAATATATATTATACACATATAGGAGAAAAAATGTCGGCGCCCGACGGGCGTCCCCTTAATAGCAGTTTCATTTTTTGACGGAGAACTTTGCTCCGTCTATGGTGAAAACATGTTTTCAGCTTCTACTTATTTGCGTAGACAAAACGAGTCGTGAAAACCCACTAGAAAAATATTTTTATTGTTCTTGACGGAATTTTTTCGAAAGATATTTATTCGGCGGCCTTCGCGACGTCTGCGAATTCGCGGAAAAATTTTCACTCATTTTTTTCGTTTCGCGATTTCAGAAACTTCGTCTATCAAATGTGACAAACGTAATTAACGGCTCGAATATTCATATTAGATCCGACATGTGGGTAGGTGTGATGTTTGAAAAGTTCGAAGGTTTCGCGTCAAATTTTCCTGCTGAAGTGCTTATGAATAATTTATCGGGAACGTTGCCTGTGAAAAAAATTCCCGATCAATAATTGCATCAAAAACGAAAAGTATAACTTTAGATTTAATAAAAAAAATATTTTTGGTTTAGCAATTATAATTTTTAATGTATTATACGTTGTGTAAATATAATAGATCGTATTGAATGTAAATGGGAATATTTTTCGTGAAATTTATTTATTATTTTCTCAGAAGATGGAATGATCCGTTTCATCTTTCAGTTATCTGGTCGAGAAAAACCTCTCAAGCTTTGACGAGGTCTTATTAAAAAAATAGTGATTCAGTCGAAAAAAAATACGGATCAACATCGATCATACAAACTTACACAAACGACATTAATCACAGACGAAAAAAAATCCCACATTAATCCAATTTGTGAATATTTCATTCGGCGGCAATTTCGAATCCCCTGCGTGATCAACGTTTATTTTTCCGCATCGAATCCGAAAGCCCATCCGCCATTTGCAGAGTATGAATTATGCAATGAATTATTTATATCGGTTAACATCCGGGAAGATCGATCTTAACGTTTTCTCGTTTCAGACTATTTCGGGCACAGTCACAATACGGCTTTCGTTTCAGCGGAATGATCCGAAAGTCGATTCTTGCCGGTTTCAAACACCAACGATCAGTGTTTCTTCTCGAGAATTTTTTCTCGAGAAAATTGTCGGAATCGAGAATTTTCATTTTTAGAAAAATTTTCAGATGTCTCGAGAATTTTTAAGAGAATTTTTTTAATTATTAAACAATAAATTTATACGAAATTTAAGATTAACTTTTCACGTTTCATATTTAATAAATCAACAAGGATTCATATTAATGAATTTTATTGATTATAACGATGAATGTGAAATGGAAAATGTTGAATTTTAAGTGTAAAAACTGTAAATAGCTGTATAAGTATTAAGAGTATGTTTGAAAATATGCATATTTCATATTTTCAAAAAATTTTCTTAAGATATTCGCTACAAAAATATTTATTTATTTTTAAGATGAGCAAGAAGCACTGATTTATAATGTTTTTGAACTGTATATTTTTTAATAAAAAATATAAAAATTAGTTACATAAATTTGTAACATTGTGTTATATTACTCGAATAATCATTGCCTTTATGATGGACTTCAAATTTTATTAAATATTAAATTAAAAGTACAGAAAAATGGTCAATGGGCTATCAAATTTTTTTCGAAATATAATATTTATCTAATCCGATTAATTTATTAGAAAAAAAAATCAAATGATTACTTCTTCATACACTTAGCGAACAGGCCGAGAAGCGATATTTTAATATCAATATCGATATTTTTCGAGAATTCTCGAAGAATTAAAATCGAAAATTCTAATTTCTCGAGACATTAAAACCACCAAAAAATCAGAACCCCTACCAACGACTATGCAAAAGTATATATTTTTTTCGAATCACAAAACCCGAATTCCGTTCTTTCCTAAAAAAAAATACATCCGTTAAAAGTACGAATTCCAAGAAATAACACACGAGGGCAGAAATAATGCACAATGGCTGCCAGTGGAGAAAAAAAAAGACAAAAACCCGCGAATAAAACCGGCCGGCTCAATAGTTAATGTGGGCGGATTTTTGCGGGGGCCGTTCCGCGAAACTACTCCAATTGCGACGGGCCCGAGCTTTTAAAAGCCCGAGAGCTTTTTATTTGATCGATTCGGCGAGGGGCCCTTTTCAGTTTTTCAGCACGCACACTTTGTCCGTTACAAAACTTCTCGTGTCGGTCCGCAAATCCGACGCTTTCGCCATATTAGTGCCGTCTAGGGAGGCCGTTGTCGGTAAATGGCCCGAATATTGTTCGGTAATTTATCGGTAAATTAAAAAAAAATGGAATTCGAATTCGAATGTTTTTGAAAAATGTTGTTTTTTTCGGAAAATATTTTTGAAGAAATTTAAAATTTACCGATAATTAGTAAAAAAATTACCGGATTACCGGTAAATTAAAATTACGGTAATTTTTGAACGTTTTTTTTTTGTAATTTTTTCCGATTTTTATACAAAATTTAATTTGCCGGTAAACCACTAATTTGTAAAAAAAATATTGGATTACTGGTAAATGAAAATTACGGTAAATTTTGCCTCCTTAGTACAGAATCTAATGATGGCAATAGGAAATCTAAATTTAGTATAATTTTCATTTACCCATAATCCACCATTTTTTTTAATTAATTAACTCTACACCGATAAAATAAATTTTATAGAAAAACCGGAAAAAATAACGAAAAACAAAAAAAAAACCGTAAACTTACGCGACCTTTTTTCAAAAACATTTGAAACAAAGAAAAGGTATATATATTTTTTATTTAGAGGTAAAAGTTAATAATTTACCGAGCTATTATTTGGGTCGTTTACCGGTAAACTGGTTTACCGGTAATGGCCTCCCTATTCTGTACGTTGAATTATGTGGGTTTTCGATCGTGTGTAGGTTTTTGTAGGAATTGTGAATTTTTTTTAAATTGTTCGCTAATTCTAAAATGAAATGTGAATGTGTGCAGAGTTGAATCGAGCGCGAGAACTATTCAATTACATTTCGTAACGATAAAAATGAAAGGAGATAAAATGGTAAAAGGAGTGCTTTTGAACCGACTGAAAATGTCTCTTTTCACGTGAATAAATAAATAGATTGTAGCCGACAAACGCTCAGCAACAATAAAAGTTAAATATACACTTCGTTGAACGCTTGATCTTTTTTGAAGAAAAAAGTAAACAGAATAATAAAAAAAAAACTTAAACTTCACGCTATTTTTGTTCGGGAATCACGGAATAAAAATTTTTCGAAAATGTATTTAATATTTAAGATGAAAATGCCGCGTCAAATTCTGAATTTTGTTTTATTTATACACTAGCGAATTTTGCTAAAAAGTAATTACTTATCGTTCTTAAGTGAAAAACGAACAAATTTTAAAAATATTCATTTGTAAATAAGCATTCTGAAACTTTTTACAGTTTCGATTTCGCTTTCTTGCGAGAAATTTCCACGAACGTTCGTTACGGTGTAGAATTAATTTTCCTCTGCGGGAAAACAATGCAGCGAATCCGAACGATAATCGTCTCAGAAAATATATTACAATCCAAACAAGCACATATAATATCTAAAATAATACGAGAAAGAATCGGGCGATTGTTCTCCGTGGCCATACCAATTTGCCTAATTAATTATGGCCGATGTATTATTGTTAGAAACATAATCTTGTTTTCGTTTCCGAAACTACATAATAAAAAAATTTGTATATTATTTACTAGCTCAAAATACATAGATAAATAGATTTGTTATTTTATAAAGGTTTTAAAATTGTCATAGTCGAGAAAATATGGTGAAAATATTTTTGAAATTGAGTCAGATCAAAAATTTTGTTAAATTGCACGTGAAAAAGTGGAGTTATTTTTTTCAATGGAGTTAAAATGTCGACATTTTTTATTCCACTCTACAAGCTATTTTCAATATTTACTTTTTAACAATTTTTCCCTCTATGAGCGACCAAAACGAGTGATCGCTAAAAAAAAAATATAAAAAACATTTCGCACATACGAAAAATTTCATATTGGAAGCGAAAAATACATGAAAATACAAAATGCATCCGTCACCGCAAAAGTCCGTAGACTAACTAGCAAATTCTAGAACTCACCGTTAAATCCCGTCATTTATCAATACCGGGCGGTTAAAAGTGAGGATTATCTAGTTAAATATTTACGGAGGGATTCTGGTAATTGTCGGGATTCAGATAAGAGCTGGTAAAAGTTAGAACGAAGGATTACCCTTCAACTTGTTTCACGAAATGGCAAACTGTTGTAATCTAATATAATTGTGTACCGGGAATCAATTTTCATCGCACAATTAAAAATAATGCCGAGAGAGAGAAATCCAACAACATTTTCATATTATGACATTTTCAAAAATTATAATATGATATAAACCATCATATTTTGAAATCGAATTGGATTATGTTATACATTTTCTTTTGGACACCATACGTCTTACATATGTATATGTATATGTTACAGTCAAAGTGTATTATCAGTTAAAATATATTTTGACTGACGTTTCAGATAATTTATATTCGAATACAAATTGTATAGTTAAGATATATTTCGGCAGACGAAAATACAGTTTAACTGGTGCTTGTTAGTTAAAGTGTATTTTCAACTTGACAGATGAGTTTTAACAGTTCAGTTTTTTTTAATAAATATTTGTATTAAACAATGTATAAGTATATTTTATTTCTATACCTGATTATTGAAAAAAATTTAAAAAGACTCACAATAATTTCAACAATGCATTCATCACAAAAACGTCAGATTTAAGCCGATACAAATGACGTTTAGTGACTCATTTTAGCGGACAAGTGAAATTTCTGTGTTTTCCCCTTCGACTATGATAATTAGTTTCTTAAAGGGAGGGCGATAAAAATGATTGAAACCAAATTAAAAACATGCAACATTAATTCGAAACGGTTTGCCAGTGTTGGCAACATTGGCTTACCATTAGTTAGCTAAAATAAAATTTGTCCAGTTAAATTATATTTCTATCGTATCAGATGAAACAACTACGTGGGTTAAATAAAATATACTTTAACTAGTCAAAACATATTTCAACTGCCAAACACACTTCGACTGTAACACACACACACTTTCAACGACCGATCTAAATAACAAAACTACCCAACCCTCATCTGAACCCTCAAAAAACCAACCGAGCATCCACCGGACACCGAAAAACCTCCGAAAACACCCAACTTTCGGACTTTGGCAACGCAAAAGACATTCGCGCGATGTACACAGAAGACTCACCATCCGTCGGCGTCGTCTGCTGGCCAGAGTTAACCTTCGGCCTCTCCTCGCCAGCCACAATTTCTTTGGCGTAAAAGCCTTTGGTGCGGTCCTTTTCCGAAAAACCACGTTCTGGTGCATTTTCGTCCACGAGGACCGTTTCGGCGTGCTGCTCGTCGACTTGGACGCCCGCTTCGGCTGCAATGGAAAATGCCGATTTATTTATGTTCAGTTGTTGTTGTCGAAATGGTTGGATATAGTAGCGTAGCTAGAGTATTGTGCGCCCGAGGATAGATTGTATAATTGGCGTCCCCACCCCAGTTTTAAAATATTAAAAAATCGAAAAAGTGTTGATTTAAAACAAAACATCTGTCACGTAAGTAAATAAAAAAAGGCCTGTATTTAATTTATTAGTAAAAAAATACTATTTTGATCAGTAAAAACAAAGTATATGGCTGTTATACGGTTCTGTGCATGTAGAAACCTGTTTGAACTTGTTGGATCAAGTCTCAATGTAGTCACACGTAGTAGTAAGCTAACATAATCTAACCTAAATCTAACCTAACCTAACCTAACCTAACTGATCATTTAACAATTTTTTACTGATCATTTTAGTTATTATTGACCAGCCAAATAATTAGTTGTCATATAAGAATTGGCGCCGCAGGCGAAGTTTTTTTTTCGTTTTTCATTAATATATTATGGAATGATCTAAATGGCATTTTTCGCCGTTCTCAATTTGGTGCCCAGGGGTCTCTGTACTCCCTTGCCCCACCTTAGCTATGCCTCTGGTTGGATGAAATCAAATTTTAATATGTACCCATCCCTCGATTTATGTGGTGCTCGTTTTACGCGGTTAAATAGAATTATTTAAAAAAAAATTAGCGTATTTTGTTAACGAAAAATAAGAAAAAAAATCATCGATTATGAATTAAAACTATCTATGTTCAAACTGAGTGTTCTCTTCAAAATGTAAAAGAATTGATTATTTCAAATGATGACGATGAAAGTAATTTCGAATCAGCGAAATAGAAAATAAAATGTAGTTTTAGAATTTAAAAGAGGTAAGCGAAAATGAAGATAAATGATTATTATTTTTCATAAATTTTTATATGAATACTGTTTTCATTTTTCAAATATATTTTAGAAACTTTTTACGCAGATTTTTCTGAACCAGTCTCTCTATTTAGTAAAGATTTATTGTTTCCATTTATGCAGTTTTTACTCTGGAACCTATTTCTTTTTTGTATAGGTACATAATCTTTTATTAAGCGTTTTTCATTTACGTGATTCATCGCGGAATGCATCTACCGCGTAAATCGGAAAATGGATATATTTCGACCAATTAAATTGAAGCATTGTATTTATTATATATGTATATAAATTACCTTTTTTTATTTATATGTGGGTTCATTGCCTTTTTTATGCAGTTTTCATGTGCGTAATTTATCGCGAAACGTATCTACCGCGTAAATCGGAAAATGGGTATATTTCGATTGATTAAATCAGTGCATTATTCATTATATATAAATTACCTTTTTTATTTATATAGCGTCAATGAAAAATATAATCACCTATAAACGTCGTCGTTTTATATAATACTCTCGAAGAATGATTTTATTCAATAAAATTCTACGAATGTTGTGTTGGTTGAACGAAATCGATATTTCCACGTTGGAAATAACTTTTTTTCTAGGAATTCGCTTTTCGGAATTTCCATGCGAGGGAAACGATATAATGAAAGTACTGAAATGGAAAAGTCGGGTTCTGCAGTGCGAATTAGAGAATAATTAATATAATTGCGGTTTTCGATTCAACATGGTGTTCAAAATATCCGGATAATTGAATTTGGTTTGTTTGTATGCTATTTTCAGTTAAAAAATTTGTTTTAACTCCGCATACAACCCCGCTTTTGTTCAAAGCCAGCTTATTTCATTTAGCTCACGTTTAATAACGAAATATTTGTTGAAATTACAGTTTTGGTCATATTAAAATTTATGTCATTTCTGGAATTACGTTTGTATAAGAAAACTGACACCCAACAATAATTTTAAACGTAGAAATGTCGACGGGAACTCAAATAAATTTATTTGAAATTAAAAAAAAACCGTGGTTAATTTTATAAAAAACATAGTTCAAAGAGATCCTGGTCTGAAAATAATTCAGTTTAGCAACGGAACTTTCAGTCGGTTCGTTTCTAACTAAATATAACTAGCACATACGTGCAATTACGTATAAACATAACATACTTGTGAAACTTGTCGGGTTTCAATCGATAGTTTTCCTGATCAGTACACAAGTTATGTCGACAATTTTCCGAGATTTTCAAATTAGTTCGTGAAACTTGAAGTTTATCGCAAGACTTTTCTCAGTTTTCTTTCAATTAGTGGCTCGTAAGGAAATTTTTCTTAAGTAAATAAATATAGAGCATCTTCAAGAAAATAACCATACTGAATAAATTCATCTGAATGAAATTAAAATAAATTTCACTTTAGCGAAGTGCTTCATTAAGAAAACGTTCGCGTATTTACCGTAAAAAAAAATCAAATAAAAATTTCCATTCACGTAAAAACAGCTTATAACGTAATCCAATACAAACCCATTCATATTTCTATTTAAAAAATCATACTTTCCAATCGAAACAATCGAACAGTATTAATTTCCCCCCAAAATTAGAACATATCACATTAGTATTCAACAAAGTTTTCCTTCAAAATTATTTACATGGCATTCGTTACCAACACGAAATTGCGATTACCCATAGTGCTTATGTGAAAACATATAAATTATTAATCGAAATGGGTACCGTGTGTTTGCATTATGTATTAACCGGAAATTCCCTATGGGGTCTATGGGGCTGCCAAATCGTCGTCAAGGGGCAACGTTCTGCAAACTCTATTATACGACCAAAAATAACATTTAGGCCCCAATAAATCGAATCGAACGAACAAACGATGCAAATATAGGTGAGTTTTGATTTGTGAAAGGTTGTTATGTGTTTTTACAACTGGAAAATCGCAGGAATGCTTTTTGTTTTCGCGTTGGATGCATTTTGGAATGTAAGCAATGTGCACTTCTTTGAGGTCTGTATGCGAAAAAGCGTGAAAACATTTTGAATTGTTTCTGAAAATGTAGCCGTGTTTAATGTGAATTTTTCAGTATAAAATTTACACAAACGATTCTATCAATGCTTTGTAACGAATGTCAGAGTGAAAATAACAGGTATACATTCTATTATTGATACGTTAAATTCGAATACAATTTCCATTAAAGGATTAATTTGTTCAGTTATAATTATGCATTATTATAAAATCAATCGAGTGTTTAATATTATATTTCATATTTAACGGTATATTTGATTATTTTCCACCTATAATAATAACCGATTCTTAGAAATATAATACTAATATAAAACAATGGAGGTATAAACTTAATATTTGAATATCTATTTCCTCGAGCATACAGGATTTAATCGCAACTTGATCTTTATTAACATTTAAGGCTTTGTTGTTTAATTTGAAGCAATTTTCAGACCCAAATCTATCGGGAATCTAGACAGATCGGATCGTAATTTTCGAATATTCAGAATCACGTCCGTTTTACGAGAAAGCACGTGCAAAATTTATGGTCAGAAAATTTTCGTTCATGGCTCACTTTTCAACGGGATAAAAGTATCATTTGTTCAAATTTCGATGTCGAAAAAGCTTTTCATATTTTATTCGGAGCTGATGATGTTCACAGTTGTTAATTGTTTGAGTTCGCCTCGACTTATGAAGGATATGAAAGTTGAATTTTAATTTTCGACCTCGTCAACTCCCACGTCATTCACGTACTGATCATATCCAAAATATACATTTATTTATATGCTGAAATCATATTATTGTTTAAATAAATGAAAAAAAACGAACATACAATATTAAGCCGGTCACAGCGAACGATATTGACTTCATTTAAGAGTAAGCTTGTAGTCAGATATTATCGAAAGTTTTTATGTTTGATGAACTGCATCTGAATCAGTATATTAATTTTCTTTTTTCATAACAAATATAAAACCATATATCGATGGATTCACTTTGTTCATAAATTCAGTTCTGTTCAGAGTTCGAAACTAATATCAATTTCATATCTAAACTTCCATGTATGAAGTCTTATAGGACATATTCAAAACAGAATAAATATTATATTATATAATAGTTGCATATTGTAAATTGCATTGCATTTACAGAAATGAAAATGTCTACGGTTTTAATATTTCAATAACAAAGGATAATTAAAGAATACTCGAGGCTTAAAAGGAACGTATGCAGATGAAAGAAATGAAAGCGCCATTGTACAACACGGCATTGTTCTCCGACCAGAAAAATTATATAGGAAAATAATAACAAATTCGAACACAAAACCCTGTCCAAGTAAAAACCGTTCCGTAAATACATTACAACAAACAACCCATGCGACATTTTGAAAACAATCGAAATTCTAAGAAATCCTTCCGCTAAACATGAGCATACATATTCACGACCATCGAAAATTCCAGAAAACCGCAATAAAACACATCTTTCACCCAAACAAGACACATCCCACGAGCAATCACACAAAACCCATTTCGCACATAAATTTTTGCGCACAAAGCCCGACGACGAATCCTCACCCTCTCCGCATAAATTATTCGAGGCGACCGCTTAACGCCGCTAAGTACGGCAGTTCGCGGTCCGCTATTAGCAATTGATAATCCAGCAACAATTAGGCGAGACCTCGGCCTAAGGTTCTAGATATAGTCATCCGTGTGGGAGATTACCGATATCGACTAATTCGCAGAAACGCTTAACCTTTGGAGTGATCGACGTGTATTGTGCCCTTTCTGTGAATTCGGGATGTGATGGGTTTAACGGTTTCGTTATGCGAAACGCTCGTATTGCGGGGTCGTTAACTTTGTTGTTGCAGTTGACTTACGACGGAGATGTGTTCTTGAATGTCGGTCGTAAGTCGTACAAAAAAATCAATCAATTTTATTTGTTAGGTTGATGCAAAAGTTTTATCGTGTTTTTTTTAATCGAACGTCGGATTTTGACACGAATTCGGTGCGATGCAGATACTGAACTTTTTTATCGGTTGACTCTTATCTTCAACATGATCTCTTTGATATTTTGACGTGGATCAGCATTGATTGTGGACAGTAACATGTCATCAGTTAATGGAAAATCCCCGAGTCTGAATAATGAAAACCGTAACTGAGTGATTCTAATGTTAACTGTATCTCTACTGTGCATATTACAAGTATTTGCGGTCGCGTTATTGTTTTTATGAAATTCGTACAGAGAAAAATGACATAAGTGCACTTTATTATTAGACATTTCAAATATTTCTACCGGCTGTTAATTGCTCATTAGCTAGGCCGAAATTTTACTGAAAAGGAACTATCTTCCACATAATAGAATAGTTTGAAATATTTATGTTTTATTAATTAGTTCGGAGAAAGGAGGAAAATAATTGACCATCGAAAAAATACGATGAAACTTATGCATTGACGTCTTTGACGATTGAGATTTTTTTATTTATTCCATATTCTGCCATGGTTCTCAATCGGGAACAACGTCTTTTATTGCTCTACAGTTGGTTGTATTTGGTAAAATTTTATAAATGACGACTTATAGTGATATAACTTATATAGCTTATAGCTTAGAAAACTAATAATCAATTTTTTCAATTATTAGTGATTTTTTTGTCGAAATATTGCACCAGATTTACTTTTTAGCAAGTAAGAACACATACATACAATATTTCAAAAAGAACGAACAAATATCTGGCAGATAATAGGACAATAATTTGAACGAGTCAATATTTTTTATAAAATGAATTGACTATGTAAAAACGGCCTTTGATTTAGCAAGTAATTTTTGAAAAATGATAAATTAAAAAAAATATTGTATAAATTTTTCGGTTGTAAATACAAACCGTTAAGCCGAGGATGTCTGTGTATGAAATAGAATGCCATTCCATAACAAAATGACATTTTTGAAGCTTCGACAGGATGGGAAATCGAAAATGAACGTTTGACATGGAAAAAGCGAAGTCGAAAAACTAGGTTTCGCGTTGAATGTTGCCTGAACAAAGAGAGATAAATTTTTGCGTACGCGTCCCTTTTTTGTGGGTTTTATCAGTGACGTTACTATTTTAAGGCTTACGTGAAAATTATGCTTGTATTTTTTAATGTTGATGATACATTTCGTATTGATAAAGATAAATATTTTAATATACATACTTTAATTACGAATCGAAAAAGTTAATACGATAATTATAGAATTGAACATTATGATCTTCTTGAATTAATGATAGAAAATGAGATTTGCACAATACAATAGAAATATATCGAGTTATTCGACTTGCTTTCGATTATTACGAATGACAAGAAGATTGACGTTGCTTTCGTGTTTCAGTTACTTCAACGAGTGTTATCGCTGAACCCTCAACGGCATGTTCATAACTGATGGTTGCGATTAATGGGTTTTGTGAAAAGCCCTTGACAAGTTGCCGAATGCGAATTGTTGTTCTAAAATTGGAATTCGAATCCTTAAGCAAGGTATTCGATAGAATTCGGAATTAGTTTAATTGCGTAATTACGAAAATTTTCAATGTACTATTATTATTTTCAGGGTGAAAACGTTTATTTTTTTCATCGTATAATTTGATAGATTATGTTGAAGCTTTTTTTTTCTATCATAATGGATTACAAAAACAAGCTTTTATTTATTTGAAAATTTGATTTAATATAATTTGACTAGAGCCGTTTAGCAGTTCCAACGTTCAGTATTGTCCAATTAGAATATCTATCAAAATGCAAATGCGTTATGAATTTCGGTACTTTGATATAAATTAATTTAAACTAATTCTATATACGACACTCGTGTATAGAGAAATCAATTTCCACATCGCATCATATGTTGTTTATATGAAGACTGCTATATGAAAACACTTTTACGATATCATCAAAAGTTTATACGTTTTTTTTCTTATTGGATGTATCCACTACGTAATAATAAAAAAGATAACTTTCGATATATGAAAAGTGAAACTGTTTAGCGCACGTTCAAGTCAACTACATATGACTAAATGTTTCTTAAATTCAGCGATATTTGAAAATCTTTGATTCAAATATCGCATAATCAGAACCATTTGATAATTTTGAATTCCGTCACGAACCTTTTTTTATTTTTCAGAAAAATTTCAAAGATCAAACATTTATTTTATATACGCGATGAAGAAAAAATATCTTTTAAGAATCTGAATTCCGAAACTATGAATAGAATAAGAAAGAGAAATCCGAAAGAGATCGTCTGAATCTAAACCTCAGCTGAATTTCAATGCGACAATATCGAAGCGAGAAGAGTGGTCAGGAAACTCAACAAACACATCCATTCTGTCATTTTCAACCACAAGATCACAGGATATGATCCGAATCTTGAATAATACACAATATGGGTTAACTTCAAGCACGAATCACACGAACGAACGCGCTATGACCCGTCAACTATAAACCGATCGGATGTGACCAATATGCTACTGTGACAGCTTTGTTTGCAGAACGATCGTATTGTTCTGCTCGTGCAATGTTTATATTAAAATTGTGTAAACCGATTGTTTTTTGGGTATTTCCATTATTGCTGGTTTAAATTTATAGGTGATAGAATCATTTGTTAGTTAGTTATGGTAGAAAAAATGAAGGTATGTTTGCGAGTTTCGGTGTTAAGGTACGTGGTTGAAATTTGAGGATTAACGTAATACTGTTTTTATACTTTAAATTCAACGTTTTACACTTCAAATTGAACGTTTTACACTTCAAATTGAACGTTTTACACTTCAAATTGAACGTTTTACACTTCAAATTGAACGTTTTACACTTCAAATTGAACGTTTTACACTTCAAATTGAACGTTTTATACTTCAAATTCAACAAATCAACAAGAATAATAGTAATGAATTACATTGATTATTATGACAACGGTCTTAATAATACTTTCGTATAATCAGTCTAATTTGAAGAGAAAAACCTCCAATTTGAAATGTAAAACATTGAATTTGAAGAGTAAAAACTGTATAAAAAATGGCAATTATCTGAAAAATTTATTAGTATTTGAATAGTATAAAAGATTAAAAATGGATTATAAGATGTGTAATCTAAAATTAGGCAGCTGTGAAGAAGACGAGAAAATTATTGGATAAGGAAAAAAAGGATAAAACTTCATTATAGTTTTTGGAAAAATTTCAAGATTCTGTCCGGAAAAATTCTAAATTGTGGCTTGAAAATGAATAACGATAATACAACAACGCGATAAATTATGATACACTCATCATGAAACAGTTTCTGTTCCAAATATCGATTGTCAAGTTACATCAAATATTTTATTCATTGCAAAATAAATTACGATAAAACCAAAAAAACTTTCCAATATCACTCACATTCAAAACACCTAAACTCCCTAACGTAAAAAACCATCAAAATTATATCACCAAAATACAATCACAAAAACCTACCATCTCAAACAAATCCCTTAAACCAAACCCCAAAAAAAAAACCCACCACACCAACACCAACCCCATCATCCCCGAGCTCGAACATCCAAATCCAGGGGCGGCCAAGCCACCAAAAAGGGCCCTTGCACGTGGCCCGCGACACGTGAGGGCCCGGGTCACGGTCGCGGGCCGCAAGGTCTGCCTCTCTCAAATATTGATTTTGTTGGGCGCCCAGACGCGGCCGCCCACCCCTGGCGCCCGCCAAAAAGCGGGGCCCGCCCCTGCCGCCGCCCCTGGCCCGCGATGCCCAATTTCGCAAATCTGGTGCCCAGACGGGCTCGAGGACGAGACGAGACATTTCCGCGAGGGATGATCGATCCGATGCGAGGCAGTGTCGTTTATTAGTGTGGCCCTTTCTTTTTTAGGGCGGGAAACTGGGCTGAGGTTGTGTGTGGGGTTTTGGGTATGGTTGGTTTTGGATGGGGTTTTGTATAAGGGGAAAGGTGGGTTTGTGTGTTGAGGGTGGGTTACGCTTACGCTCACGCTTGTGCGTCGTTCTGTTATGTCTTCGTCGTGAGCAACGTGTGCGATTTTTTATGAGGTTTTCTGATGTTCGTTGATGATTTTAATATTTTTATATATACGGTTAAAATTATTTATATTCGGTTTCAAAATAAAACGGTTCAAAAAAAGAACCGATTGTTTTTTTAGACTGTGTAAAAATAAAAAAATGTATTATTGTGCTACAATGGTAAGATCCGGAAATAACCAGTATAGATTTATAGTTATTAAATGAACATTTTTGATGATTTCACGTGCCGAAATTTTGCCATGTTACATATTTTTTATAAAGTACAATCCTCTTTTTATAAGGTATTTTCACTTTAACACAGTATAAAAAGTTTAAAAAATATGTAATATTATGTCACAATGGTAAGATTCGATGCAGGCCAGTATACTGTTATTTGAATAAAAATTTTCGATGATTTTACATTGCGAAATATTTTCATATTACACATTTTGTTATAATGTACATTTGAATGGAAGTTCTACCCAAATATACTGATGGAGTCTATCTCAAATTTTTGTATCGTCACAAAAAAAAAAATGATTTTTTTACATGGTAGTATCCGAAACGTATCCCCCGTGTAAAAATAAATTTGGATGTATATTATAACAGTTATAAAGGAACAAATATAATAAATCTCCATAAGTTTGAATTCTAAAAATCAATATTATTAGTGTAAATATTTTTGTAAACGTGAATATGTGAGGAATGATTGAAAGGTAACGGTTCAACGTGCTCAGCGAAGTGAAATCTCTTTCGTGTAGATATTTTGAATAACGTGTAAATTTATAACTAATGGTATAAAAATAGAGTTCAACACTTTGTTTTAATATGTTATGGTATAACATGTTTGTTAAAACGTTCAGTTTCCAAGATATTAGTTTCGGTAATAAGAACAAGTTTATAATATGGAAGTATATTCAAAGTTGTTGTCATTATATTCTTCAGAGATGTTTCGTGTAAACCTTTAAGCAAAGTGAGTTTATGAATTTCGAAACTAAATATATAATACCATAACTTCAATTATGTCTAGCAAATTTTCCATACACGTTATAACTTACAGTATTTCTATCAGATGTTGTCGAAGCAAATGAATGAAGGTTTCGCAACAGGTTACGGTTTCAAAAAATGATTTTATCTTTTGCAATACAAAACAAAGTTTTTTTGAGATTCATGCTAACTTTCTTTTATCCTTAAACGCCTCATATGGTGTGCCAGCGACCCAATTGAACATATATTTTTCTATCACTGTGTGTAATCCAATTGAAAGTTTCTTTTTTCAGAAAAATGGCCTAGGGAAAAGTTTACGAAAACTAGAGAACTAGGGTAATTATTTTCAGATTTTCAAAAGTATTCTGCGAAGCAAAAAGGTTTTTTTTAATTGAAAATTCACGTATTTCCCACTCTGCTCTACCCGAATAGAATATCTTATAGAATGTTTAATATTATATAATAGTTTATTAAATTCAAGGATGTTTGTTTCATTATAAGATTTACTTGAAAATCGTTAGTGCTTATTTCCTACGGTGCAATTGAAGTTGGACTGAATATAAAGGATTTTCCACACTAAAGCCTTTTATAAAAATTATTCGGATCGATTCGAAAATTATGAAATTCTTAAAGACTTAACGAATAAAATTGTTAAAAAGTATATATTATACTTAGAATCCAATTATAAATATGTTACTTGTTATATAAAATGAGAACGTCGATATAATATCATGATGGGATTCTGCGAAACATCAAAGAGACAATAGTTTTATTTTAAATAAGCTCGTTTTACAGAAACGTGGGCTGAGCTATTATATTAAAAATTCAATTACTCGAAACCATAATTCTATATATTTTACTTTAAATTTTTAGATATATTAGATTCGTAAACTCTTAACGTAAATTATCATAATTTCCCCAGAGAAACACACAAGCTAATAACACGAATCAAATCACATTTCAACATTCATCACTAGCGATAGTTTTCATAAATAAACCAAGGGAAAACACTCGACAAGGACTGTGATCGTTTTAGTACCAAGGTGAAAATGAAAGTGGTCTATTATTGATTTTCACCACATAACAGTTCAATGTCGTTTTTAAAGTTGAATTTATTTTCAGCCCGTCCGTCGTGCACCATTTAAAACTTACCCATAGAAGTACATTGAACACCCATATATTCGAGCGAGTTTTAAATAGAAATTTCGCAATGAAGCCTGATAGAAAATTCATGAAAAGCTCATGCAAAAAGTGCGTGGGCGAATTTTCCGCCTAAGCCAAGCACATTCATCACTTAACGTCCGACACCCACACATTTTTCGGTATATATTGTGACATTATAAACTGGAACTTTTGTTTTGAAGGTAGAAAACGAGAAGCGGTCACGAATAGTTCGATCCACCCCTGGAATAGGTTCGACGGCCTTGCAGAGTTCGCGAATTCGACCTTTTGTTCGAAAATCTCGCGATTCGCGTGTTTGTATTCGTGTTTGGGTTCTTTATTCTGGTGTGCCGTTTCGATTTGCTTGCGAAATGGAAGAAAAATTTCATACGCAAATGTTTACTCGATTGCAGAAAAAAGAAGGGTTTTTGTGTGTGTATTGAAAATGGAATTGTATATTGACTAGAGAGAGAGCTTTGTGTAGAGTCGAATAGATTCAATTTGAAAAATATCAATTATGAAAAGAAATTCTGAAATAATAAAAAAAATTATGTAATCGATCAATCATTCATTCAAATATTCATTGGATAAAATTATTAATTGTCAATCAATTCAATCATTATTTATTATACAATTATCCTGTAATTTCAAAACGATCGATTAAAACGTATAATTTTCATAATCAGATGATAGACATTCAATTTTATAATAATACGGATTATTTCAATGTCATTTATTGGAATATTATTGGATATTTCTATCAGAATTGCGAAATATTTTCCGAACTGGTACATATAATAAATCGTTTCACTTTGTGAATTTCATGATGAAATTGAATTCAATATGAATTCTTAAAAGACGTTATTGACCCATTTCAACATAAATTGAATCTCGCGAACGTTTAATAAAAACAGAATTCTTCATAGTAAAGATTTAATATTTATAATATAATTTTGCTTCTGTCATCAACACACACAACAATATTAATCAAACGATCATTCGAATTGAATTCATCAACGCACAAAGTTACGTATTTCAATTCAATCGGATATCATTTAAACGACCTACCAAACAATTTCGAATCACGCGAAGCTCCCACAAATTAAGATACTCATCTTTTATAAGGCAAAGGGTAGAACACAAAGCTTCATAATGTAACGAACATAAAGTGTAATATATTTAGCCTCAGAACCATTTTAGTGCAAAACCCAGTGTGTGTGTGTGTGTTGATTTAGGAGAGATTTCGGATCCTATAAATAAAATAGATAAGGAATCTCCCTCGGATTCCCGACAAATTTCGCAAAATAAATTCCTTCTGTATTTTATAATAATTTATACGCAATGATAACGTAATGGCTATGGAATACTTCGAATTTGTCGCTGATCCGATGATGCGACCACACAGCCTTCGAAAATTGATGTGGACGATCCGAAGTTCACTCTTGTTTTGCTCTTTGCGAAAAAGCTTCCTTTTAGGACGTCGATTTCATGATTGAAGAGCTGAAAAATTTTCATTCGACTAATGGGATTTTTTCGTTACGTTCTTCTCCCGACCGATATTGTAATTGCGAATCTAAAATGTACTTAACGGAGGCTTTATGGGGCGACGGGAACGCCTTTGATGGTCCTCATCATGAGCATAAAGTCTATGGGCATTGTTATAGTATTATTTTTCATTTCTTAGCTTTTCTTTGATGTGTATGGAGGCACGCAAACGTTTTCCCGGAATGTTTCGCTTCCTCTTCTAAGAATCGATATTGTATGGAAATAAATTATTTGTGATGAATGCTCGAGGAAAAATCAAGAATTTGATCAGAAGGCTTTAAATGGATTACAGGCGCAGTATTTCGGATGTTTTCTATTGTATAGAAAATCATTAAATGGTTTGACGTATGGAAAATTTTACAATGTATACATCCGATATTATTGAAAAATACTCGGTATTAACATCTTTTGAAACCATTAAAAATTAAAAAAAAATATTTCATTTTGTTTACAAATAATGGAAAAAAGTAATATTTAAAACGTATTAAAGTTTTTTTATTATTAAAACCAATTTTTCGAAAGTCTTATATACCTACAACGTTTTTTATATGAATAATTAAAAAAATATTATTGTTTAGAAAAAAATATCAAGATTATTCAAACTAACAAACAAACACTTCACTCACTTCAAAAATTTTCGATTAATATATCAAAAAGTTTCGTAATAACGTTTGGAAACTGTTCGAATCTTTTATAATGTCACGGCTGAGAAGAGTCAACTTTCAATGCTCGTTGAACAAAACTATCCAAGCCGGGAAAACTTCGCCATCATACCATTTTCCGAACGAAAACTTCGATGCATCGAGATCGATGTGTGTTTGGGAAATTTTGAAAATTTCATATATGCACGTACGAGCAATCACAAAAGTGGTGCTTTAGCACAACGAATTTTCCGCGGGTACATGATGAATGAACGCGAACGAAGGTTACCATTTTTCTTCTGTTTTTCGTTGCCTTTTCTCTTTCTGGCTTTTTTTCCATCTTGTCTACTTTTAAGATGAAAAGAATGTTATATTTCAAGGCGGAGTCTCGTTTTCGCGCAGCTTTTGACCCGACACATTCGCATGACGTTGCATATTTTTGGAGAAACTTTTCTTTATCGCGATCGAAAAATTAAGATCCATTTTTTTCACATAATATATATATTTTTTTGTATCATCGGACGCTATTAATCTTCTATTGCTCGAGAAAATCTCGATTTTTTTTCATTGTGCTCGAAGGACGTGCGATCTTTCATTATTTTCTATCCGAGACATAAAATAAACGATATGTGTTGAACGTTCGTTGTTTTTTTTGTATTATTTCCGATGTTTTCAGTATTGTGATGAAAACGTAGTTCATTTTGAATCGGAATGAATAAATCCATAAAACTAATACATTCACATGGGATTGAAAATTTATTGTAAAGCGAGAATTTAATAATCGTCGATTTTTTTTGATACTGATTGCAAAATTTTGACGTTTCTATTAAAAAAAAGAAATCGCAATGAAGGTTGATTTTAATCAAATTTTCCGAATCTAAATCAAATAATTACTTCACGTTTCAAGTACGTACCAATAAATAATAACAAATTGCGATTAATTATCGATCGTTACATTAATTAGTGTCAAAGAAGTTGAAATACTATAATTGCGTATTTGTCGAAATGTGGTTTTCACGATTGAATTACGAACAATCTGATCAAATAAAAATTTGAGTCATTTTCGCATATTAGAGTCGTTACTTTGCGGTTTTTGAAAGGAAGATATCATAAATGAAAACTCGTTTAGGCGAATCGATAGAAGGAATTCCATCCTTATGTATCGTTATCACGTTTCTGTTCACTTTTGTTTGTGCTGAAAATACATTTTTCCGAACAATTACATCGAATTTTTCGTCAATTTCGCCCTCGCTTGTTTTTATTAGGGAAATTATTTCGTTTTCATATACCTAAAAGCGTGTTCATAAATTCAATTCAAGATGTTTTTTTTTATGTTTGCACGACGTCATCGAATCTACAACGAAGGTTTTTATTTTATTTTTACGACAGTCGTAATTTTTTTATCTTTTTGAAACATTATCGTTTATTTCTTTCCGTACGCTCTCGATACGATAAAACATAAGAGTTTCTTAAAAAATCGTAACATTTCCAAGAATGCTTAAATACACGCCTCGAATTTTCTTCAAATTAAGTGTTTACACAACGTAAATTATTTTTATATTTTTCGAAAATTATGTATTATATTTGGAGTTTTAAAATTATTACTAAGCCGTGGCCAACCTGGCATACAATGATACTTTAGATTAAATTTTAGAAGGTTTTTTCTAAGTCAGATGGTTCAATTTCTGCAATAATGTTGTCTAGGAAAATGTTGTCTTAACAAATCGATGATATCTCTTGTTGTATGGAATGTGGCACCATTCTACTGAAACCACATTTCTTCGAGTTCTACATATATTGTCCCACAAAAAGTTCGATAACATACCCCATTTTGATAAAATTCATTCTCAAAAGAGAACGATCCGATTACACCTGTATTTTAACAATAACAATACGTTCCTTTTAAAAGCAATCCATTTTTATATAATATCAATAACCACAGATGACAAACGTCAAACATTAAGGTTATAATATTTAAAAAAAGGTGGAAAATTTAAATCTGGCACACCCAATGGGTTACGTTATATAAAACGTGTTTTATAAGCATTCGAATCGAATTCAATACAAGGAAAAAGCTTTCATTCATATTATATTAAAAAAAATGAAGAAAAAACCTTTTAACAAAAACAAAACACCCACATCTAACGAAACCAACAAAAAGCTCAAACTCACAACCGGATTCCACGAATCGAAAAACATCGAAAAACCGCGAAACGTCAACGTGAACATTTTCCGAACTTTTCCAACCGTCCATTTTCCCTCACCGACCGGAAAATCGCGACAGGGTTAAAATATGCAAACGCAAAGAGGCCTCCCGGCGGACGGGTCTCTACACAATTACCGAATTAATTCGGGCAAGAAGCCGAATCGCGTTACCTTCATCATCATCATCATCGTCGTCGTCGGGATCATCGGAAAATAATTCACGAGAGGTACACAGCGGCCCGAATAATTAATGGCCCGTTCGACGCGGCCCATTGTCGATTAACCGTAATTAATTTCGAGCGTTTCTCTCTGAAAGCTTTTATATCAATGTACGGTTTTTGAATTATAGACGAGGCGAGCTCGACGCTTTCGGGTTTCGAGCTTCGTTGGCGAGCTTTTGGCGTTCGTGTGTGCGAGATGTGGTCGAGGTTTTTTGGGTTTTTGTGTGATTGGGTCGTTTGTTTGTGGATGAAATTCTATAGTGAGTGAGTGAATTGGTGAAATTATATAAAATTTTAAATTTTACAGAATTTTTTAGTATAGAGTGGGCATTGAAAGATTGAAAGGTTTGAAGAGTCATAACAAATTCGTTTTTAATTTTTTTTTTACAGATTAGAGAGAAATTTTTGGAGATCAAAATGGTTACGTATGTCTATTAACGAGTAAAATTTATTTGATTATTCTATTTGAGTGAAATATCAATAATTGGTCAGTAATTATTATTGCACTTCAGATAAAATACCGCAATATTAACACCGCGCCATAGGCAATATGTTTAATGGAAAACTAATTAATTGTGAGTGATTAGATTCATTATCACTTAAGCGGGCACATTAACAAATAAACTTGATGATTTTGGGATAATTAAAATTCCAGAGAAACACATCGGCATCAATTGCATCCCCGAAAATGTATTTTCTCTGACTTTCAATTATTGATTTTTCACTGGAATAGAAAAAATTAATGAGTAATTATTGTTGGACATATGTTATTATGTAGACATTTTAATCTTCAAAATGTACTTTATAACATATAAAAAATATTTAAATTGAACAAATTATGACTTTTTCGAATCTTTTAGTCTTTCAGTGGCCACTCTATCATATAATGATTATATGAGAGCTTGCAAAAATATCTTGATACTTTCTCAATAATTAAACGATTAATCAGTTGGGAATTTTCCATAATATTTGTTAAAATAAACACAAAAATTATTATTTATACAATTCCTACGTGTTCTTTTCATGAAAAAAGTTTTACAACATTAAATCTGAAAAATATTTAACTATAACAAAATGTAAACGAAGAAAGAATCTAATATATTATACAATAGACGAACTTATCAAGTTTTCACACATTCATTATAAAATCTTGAACAAAAAAAAAAGTTTCATTTCAAAATCTGCATTGCGATGAATCATTGCAAAATGCCAGTTCGACTCGCAAAATCGAGAATAATTAAAAAGTTGACTCGACAAAAGCTCGCTTTCGATTATGCACGCGGACAATGCAAAGTTGAGTTCAAAATAATTTTTTCCAGGCCTTGGGGGACACATTCACGAATAAGGCCATCATCATCCGTAACTGACAGGCTAAATATAGAGCCTGAAAGAGGTCTCTGTTTTTCCGAAGCCCTGACCGCACAATAGTGTGACGGTTCGCGGAGCGCAACAATGCCGAGCTTTTCTCTGATCCCGGAAAATGGGAAAACGCACGTATATATTCGTATATATTTATAAACACATTTGTAAGTGTTAAATGTGGTTTTCTATCAGAGGCGAATAAAGATGGTTTTTTCATTATTGTTTAGGTGGAATTTTCGCGATCGATCCGCGTTTTCGAGACGATCCGAGGACGTGTAATGGTTTCAGGCTTTTGTGTAGTGCAATTTTCATGTTCGAAACGAACTCAGACAGATATATTGTTTTAATTTCACGCGCGCTTTGCTCGGGTGGTAAATAAAAACGATAGTGCCACGATCAAATTAAGATTTAGGACTGAGCTTAGGTGTCTGGAGTGCTTGGATTGTTTTTAAATGGATGGAAATTTGTAAGTGTGTGTGAGTTTTTTTTAAAGGTATGTTCGAGTAATTTTCATAAAAAATGTTAAATATCATGAATTCCTTTTAGATACATGGGATCGGAATATCATACGTTTCGTTCAAAAAAATTGTTTTGTGATATTTGTAAGAGAATTTGGGTGTATTCTTTCATTTTTTTCTTTACATGGAGATTAATTTCTTATATTTTGTATCATAATTGATTTTTATTATACATAATAGTTAATACATGTGACCGTATATAATATGCAAATATCCAGTTCATTTTATTACTCTATTTCGGTTTTTTTTAATCGAAAATTGCTTCATCGTCAATATAATTTTTTTGTTAAATTTGCGATTTGTGGCATAGATAAAACACGAAATATTATTTTATGTGGACATTTTGTATAATATAAAAAAATGATAACGGAATATTGACAGTTCGTTGCTTCATTTAGTATTGAATTTTTGGTGAAATTGTTGAGTGGCTCATATAAAATTAAATGCATCAGAAATGCAAAGGGAAAATTTCTCGTTAAGAAACTTGTCACATTCAGATATGATATCACATCTTTCAAATACAAAGACAGTTCGTTACATTTATTGAAAATATTTTCATGTAACGTTTGAATAGTTTAGTTGAGGGAATAAAAAAATTATAGATGAAATTATTTTATCGGACGATATATGCAGCAAACGGTAGAGATTGAAAGTGAATTGAAATCGATATGCGAATAAATCCACACGTGTAAACGGAATTCGCTCGTAATATTAGAATCGAAAGTGAAATCGGTTGATCAAACGAAAATTATTAAACCGTTAAATAATCACTGCATCGATAAATTAATTATTTTCTGCATAAATAGACAAGAGCGAAACAATTTTACAATGAAATTCGATAAACTCCATTACTAAATGTGTAAAACCGCGATAATCGTTAACAAAACAAATTCAATTGATCCTTTTGGTTTAATTTAATTGCAGTTAATGCGTTATTAAATTAAATTAAATTAAAGATTGAAAAAAAAAGTTAGTCCTTCGCATGCCAGCCAAGTTTTTGTGAAGCACGCGTGCTATAAATTCCCCATCCCCGAACTAGTACATTTATGAATAACATACATATATAACGAATGCATCGAAGGTGACTTACCATCGACGACCAGCGACGCCCTAGCTCGCCTTAGCTGTTCCCTCTGCAACCTCTGGATGACCTGCAACTGCCTGAGGTGCTGGGGCGTGAACACGGCTCCCGTGCCCTCGCTGACGATTAGACCAGGTCCCTCCCTGGCGAAGAAGCTCTGGTCCTTGAATGTGCCGTCCTGGTTGAACAGGCCAGAGTCCTTGTAGCCTTCGGGCGGGCTCAGAGTGACCTGGTCGACGAACTCTCCGGGAGGTCCGCATCCCCCCGGCTCCCTCTCGTAGCCATTGCACTCGTTGTCGCAGCATGTGAGCCGCACCATTTCGTGCTGGCTGCACGTGCAAATGCCCTCGTCGCTCTCCTCGTCATACTGGCACTCCTCCCTGATCAGGATGATGTAGTCGGCTTCGAAGAACTCGTTCTTGTTCTCGTTGAACGTGACGCGGTTCTTCTTCGACTTCCGCGGCACCTTCTTGATCGAGGACTTCAACTTGGTGACGTCCTTGTTGTGCCTCCTGTCCTCCGAGTTGGTGGCCGCGTTGGCGGCGTTCCTCTGGTCGCCCCTCATCTCGTCGCCGTTCACTTCCTCGTCGGACGGATCGAGCAGCTCATCGTAGCAGATGCTTATTTCCGAGCTGCGCTCGTACCCGGCCAAGCTGGCCGCATCGAAAGTGCAAGAGCTCTCGGCGAACAAGTCGGCATTCAACGAAAAGTACTCCTCGTTAGAAGCCCAGCGCTCCTGGCGTTCGAACTCCTCCAACTCCCTAGTTTCGTCGCTGTCCAACTCGACGGAGACGCGCTCGTCGATGGTGACACGAGGAGCGTCTCTTTTAGAAGTGGATCGACCACTCTCCTCGTGACTTTCCTTAATCTTTTCGACCTTCTTTTTGAACTTTTTGATCCTCCTCCTATGCTTCGTCTCAGAGTTGGCGCTTTTGGAGTCTCGCACAAGAGCGAGCAAGAGCGTGTGTATGCGTTTGCAGAGGGCGAGAGCACACCGGCAGTGGCGGCGAGTCGCCGGAGCCTCCAAGCGGCGACTGCGCCCCTGCGGCTGCGCCCCCCTACGACGCCCCCTCGTCGCGATCGATGATCCTCGGCGCCGGCGCGCTCCGCCCCATCTTGCCACCCTTTTCGCCAACTTTACTTTCGCAACTTTGGCGCGCTGCGACGGACGCGGAGCCTTCGGGTTGCTCGAGCAGAGGGCTTCGGAGGGACTCTTTTCGGGATTGGGATCGGTCTTGTTGAGGTGCGATAGGAGGTTGGCGAGGGCGGAGTCGATCGCGGTTCGTTCGGTCGATGTGTAGGTGTCGGTTGGGTGTTTGAGGTTGGTTTTCGACTTTTTCTTTTTGGGCCGTTTTGTCTTTGGGGTTTTGGGTACTTTTGTTGGGTTGGTTTCGAAGTCTTCGTCTACTTGCGTTTCTGGTAACGTGTCGAGTTTGTTGTTCGTTATGTCGAATTGCGACATTAGGTTTGTGAATATGTCTGGTGTGTTGGTTTCGTCTTTAATGCGCGATGTCGATAGTCTATCAGTCTTATTTTTGTTCTCTATAAATGTTTTCAGTAACTTATCTACATCGTCTACGCTGTTTATATTACAATTACTTTCTACACAAGCAACTTCGTTGGATTCTATTTTAGTATCGACTCCCGCCAGCGCATCCTTATTATAACCGACCATGTTTCTATTTCCGATCGTGATTAGGTCCTCTGACTCACTTTCTACGTACGAAACGACTTTCAACGGACTCTTCTTCAACGAATCGCTTTCCATATAAGAGGCTAATAGTTTATCTTCTTCCGTTGCATTCTTCTTTTTAGACTCCTTATCGATATACGAGGTCAGCATCCGCTTGAAAACTTCAACGTTGACCGTGCTGGATAGATAAGCTTGAACGGCGCAGGGGAAGAAGGCGTTCTGCTTCAGAGGCTTTCCACAATCGCAGACAAAATTGGCCACTTCGAGGTGGTCTTCGGCCATCGTCAGCCTGTCCAGTTTGTCCTGCAGCCTCACCCCGAGGATGGACAGGGAGATGTCGTCGAATCTTTGGAGCTGCATGCCTACTTCTTTTTTCTTCTTTTGCAGATTTTGGTCTGTCGGGACGTTTTCGGCGTCGTCGATGTTGTCGTCGTTGTTGTTATTGTTGACAACGATGGTGTCGCTGTCGGATGCCATCTGTGTTTCATCGTGTTATACAAAAGTGTTTGATCTGCATTGTTCGCTGATTAGCGTTGATCTCGTTTTCTGAAAAAAAATCTTATATTAGTCATATTCTGAATGAAAATCTAAAATTATACATATGTACGTGGAAATTTATAATGTAACCCATTTGATCGATGGAGTATATTCGCAAATAATTTGAAGCGTTTATTAATTAGAGAAAGCCTTACGAGATGAACGATTCTAATCATCGATGTGTAAAACGTTCCCGTATTACGAACAAATTAGCTTCAAGAAAATTTATATATTTTCAATATAATACATGTGAATTCGAATAAAATCACATGTTTAATTTGGCAAAATTGAGAAAACGCATTTGAGCGACAAATTGAATTATTGGTCACTTTTGTGAACAATTCCAGTGGAAATGATCATACGTAAAACAATACAGAGTACAAAATGATATCGCATGTATTGTATACATGTACGTTTCATTGAAAGCATATCGAAACAATGAAAATTCGTTTTGAATGGATGTTGTATATAGAACTATTATCAGCATTAACGTGTCTGGGGAAATAGAGTCTGAAATAACTTATTTGCGTATTTGATTTTGTGCATTATCAAAAGCGGAACTTTTCGTCGTTAATGGATAGGAAAATATTGAGAAATATCAAATTAGGCACACATTTTCTACGACTGATAGCGAAAAAAGCGAATAAAAAATGTCAGTATGGAAAGATAAGATATTAGATTCGATAATGAAATATACGTCTTAAAAATTAATGAAATATTTGAAATAAGTCTTCGTCGTATCAACATTATAAACATAAAAGTTTCACAAAAGTTACTATCGTTATCAAAAATCAAAATTTAACAACACGGTATTCAAAATATAAAAAATATTTGAAATAAATCGTCGCGTAAATATTATAAAACATAAAAGTAACTATCGTTATTAAAAATCAAAGTTCAACATTTAACATTATTAAAAATATTCGCATCGATTAATATCGACAAAAAGCATTCGAAGAGGACAAATCGGATTGTTATTTTCGAAACGGGTTTTTTTTCATAGCTCAACGAACGCATTTCCGGCTGCGAAGGAAATCGCAACTTATTTACGGTCTCGCAATATTTCCTTCACTCCTTTTCATAAACAATGGTTTTTTTTTTCGATGCATTTAACACGGTTCGTACATAAAGTCAGGATACGAGAAGTAGCCGTCGAACTCGGCGTGTTCAGCGAACTGAATAAACTGGGATAAAAAACTATTCTACACTTTCGCCAAACTTTCAAACAATGTTTCGAGTCCGTTCGAATATCAATAAACGCCAAATTAATATCGAAAATTGGTATTTTATGGACGCGGAGACAATTTCGATTTGCATCGTAACGGCCGCGATAAGTTCGTTGAATGAATTATTGTCCTTTTGATTGCGTGTGTCGTTCGTATAAATGCGACTTTGTGGGATGAAAGGAAACCGTATATCATATTGATTTATAGTTTGGAATTGTAGCATTTGGATAAATAAAATTCGTCGGATTGTTTCTGAATCAAATTTGAATATTGTTGACCCGGATACATTGTCGTTTTTGATGGATCTGCCGGTTGTATTTCGAATCAAAATTAACGCGATTTTGATTGTATGTTTATTGTGTACAGACAGACAGATAGATAAACAGGGATGGTGAACCTATGTCACGTGTAAAAATTTGGTTGGCACGAGTTGTAATATGATTCATTAATCAATCGCTGCACCCAACCAGCTCATCATATCGTGATGTCAATTAAGATCAAAGACGATATCTAAATTATGTTTACTCTAATTTGAATATATGTAAATATGTGTCACACCAAAAATTGTTTGCCTCATGTTGATTGCCATTCGAAGATTTGCAATGAATTGCATCATATGCCCTTGTAATTTTATGTCCATTGATAAAATATGAATCATTGCATTTTATAAAAAAAACGCACCTAAAAATACGTATTTAATCATGTTCGTCACCCCATCATGTGATGCTTTGAAACAAAGACGAACTCGAATTCATATTGTATGAAAGGCTTATCGCACCCAATGATAAATGAGTTTATATCAAACTATCAGTTTATATTGATCATACAACTGTTTCGTTTGTATCCAGCAGTGTATCCAGAAATTAGGCTTTTCCCAAATATGAAAACGTCATTGAAAAATTGTCAGTTAATTGATATCAAGATATACAAGGCAGTAATAAAACAATTATTATTATGTTTATTTTAATCAAAGCTCAAAGTATAAGAAGAAAAATCAAATGTAACGTTAAATTGATAAAAACTTTGAAAGATTTTTTTTATCATTAAAATTTCATCTGCACGTCTGATACTCACAATGTCACAATCAATAAAAAATATTTGGAAATTTTGACATGTGAGCAAAAAAAAACTCATCACCACTGGTGTATACTATTTTGTTATGTCGGTTTATGAACGATTTCATGCCTAATTTAAAATAATTTTTATTTTCAATAATAGGAGGAGGTTGAAAGATTTCATGAATTTAACACTGTTTTCGATATCAAATGTTTTATTGAAAAAATATCCATTAATCACCCTCGTTGGTGAATTTTCCACCTGATTTTTGTATTTCATTATCATGTACAAGTTTATCAATCACCAGTCGATGATAGTCAAATATAAAAGCACTATTTAGTCAAAATAAATACAAACGTGGCCATCCCTCAGTTTACAATAATTGATTGGTTTCTCCAATTATATTTTTTTAATTATTTTTTTTCATATTTATATACCTAATGGTATTAATTTACTCAGTACATATTGAATTTATGAATTTTATAAAGTATTTTCCAATATTTTTAACAAAGTTTCGTTTTTAAATCGAATCAAGAATTTGTTGAGACGAAAATTTTCTCTCAAAATACGAGCTTTTTTGAATTCATATTAAATGTGCATAAATATGAAACGTGCCCGTTTTAGATATCCTTTTCCCAGCAAATTGGAAAAATACACTTTTCTGCACATTCAAACATTTGAAAAGCGCTGATTCGGCTTGTTTCCGCTTGCGTTGTCGTAATAATAGCGTCACTAGGTACGTATCGTCGTTACCATTTTACACAGGGTTTATATTCTATATTTCGAATAATTGACGATCGGGTGAATGTGAGGATTTCCGAAATTAAAAAAGAACTTTTTCACTAGCCGGTGAATCAATTGAAAATATATATTTTTATTGTAAACGTGATGTCATATCGGAAAAATTCGGGTGAATTTTAAATGAGCATAGTTTTTGTCAATCTGATCGTGTTCGGTTATGAAAACGGCATAGACAAAAATGAATAAATAAATAAATTAGTATTTAAATTATCTGTTTGGGTATTGCACAATGATTCGAGCCAAGACTGGTTTCGTGTGAATGTAGGCTTTGAATGCAGGCGGAAATGTCACTTTTCGCCAGTTGCATTTTGTATATATTAATTTTCAATATAAATTCCGTATAATTTTAACAAAAATAAGAAACTGATAGTAAAAAAAATGCTCATATATTATAATTGGAATAATTGAATAAAAAAAAAAAAGTATTATTTGTAAAATTCGATAGAAAACTTATATTCATCGATGGGTTTCCAGGAGCTTGCTATATTTACGGAAATTATTCAATTGCAATGTTAATTGAAATTTCACTTTCGGAAAGTCAGTAAGTAACATGTTCAAAGGGATTAAATGTGAAGCTGCAAATCGACTGAGTGATTATGACGCGATGCGATTGTGGTTTTGTTGTTTCAATTGTTCGCGAATTGTGTTGGCTTTGTATTTCGGTGCGAGTAACACAATACTTTCGAAAATAAAACAAACAATTCCCGCTACAGTGAAATATCATATTTGTTTTCGGGGTTTTTTTCAGCGAGAATTTCGGGAATGATGAAAGGTGAGACGGAATGCTTATGTCTTCAATAGTCCTATTTTGAAATCTTCGATTTGAAAAATATGAGCGTTCAGAATATCGAGTTTTTTAAATTCCGTTTCTAGTTTGTACAAAACCACTTCGGTAAATGCTGGGGTCAATTAACACCAATTGGTGTAAATCTGTTTTATTTGATTATGATTGTATTTTTATGCGAGTGGGTGTATTGTTTTGTTCTTAATAATTCATTTTATGTAATAAATATTCAAATTATAATTTATTTCGCATAATTTTGCGCAACCCAATTTAGTAATTGTTATATCTATTGTAACGAATACATATTTATAATTATTAATTTTTATTCAAAATATGCTCTCATTTTTTGGGTCCGTTCCCTCGTGATCAGTATTTGAATATTAATATTGACTGTTTATATTAAATGGTCCATATTTATACTAAACAGTCAGTATCCATTGTCAATATTTTTGACAGCATAGACAAGTGATAACTTTTCGCATTATCGGGAGTTTGTCACAATATTTTGGTGAAGCACGCTTTATTAAGACTTGGCTAAATATGCTAAATATTCAATTTTGCAAATATATAAGTTTGCTAATTAATATTGTATATTAAATATAGATATGCCTCAATTTTTAAATAATGTTCACAAAACTAGTTCTAGCAAAATTTAACTAGTTAAAGATTGATTAACTATATTATATACTGACCATCTAATTTAAATTATACTGACTTGAAAAATATTTAAATACTGACCCTGACCCATTATCTGACCTTAAGATAATGTTAAGGTGAAATAATGTTAATGTTAGGGTACGATAAGATCTGAGAAACTTGTTAATAGTTAAGTTTTAGGTAGGAGTTAGTTTAAATTTGGGAATTGTAACTTCGATTATTGCATACAAAGTTATGGGATAAAAAAAATACTGACTCAAAAAATCGTTTAAATATTGGTCCTAAATGTTTTTAAATACTGATCAAATATTTTTTTTCCTTTAAAATAAACCTATAATTAAATCATATACAAACATCAACAATCTTATACTGGAAAATTTTAGAATTTACCAAAAAGAAATTAATATTCGCTAATTTTCAGACATTCAGACGAAAAAAAACGAAAAAAATTCAAAAATCATTCGCTAAATTTAATTTAAAAAAAAAAAAACAACAACTTCACCACTAAAAAAAATACATTTACACAACGTCCAAGCGCACAAACGATCATAAACACGAATCCGATTCGACAATATTATTCCAAAACCAATAAAAGCAACAACCAACACCGATAATTCCCACAATGCGATATTCCACACCCGTTCCCAGCAAAGCCCGCGAAAAATGCGAAATTCGAACTATCGCAGAGTTCAGCCCGGTCGTCGTCAACGGCGATAATGGAGGATGGTTCGAAAAGTCAAATTAAAATAGATAATGAGCAAAGTAAATGTCGGACGAGATAATTGTCGAGGGTCTTCGTCTTTATCTCGAGTACGTGTGTTGTGTTCGGAAACGGTGAATTGGAGTCGATGGCGTTATTCGATGCAAATGAATCGGATGGGGTTTTCAGGGTGTTCTATGGTTCTGTGGGGTGAGAGGTTTTTGAGTTGTTTTTGAATTTGTGTTGTGTGGGTGGAAGTGTAGATTAGTGGTTCTTAGCTTTTTTTGAAGCGCAGTTTTGAATGTGAAAAAAAAAATGGTGGTGCACCAGATTTAAACGGCCGAAAAAATATGCGGACATAATTTTTATTGCAAATTAAACAAATTACATAACAGTTAAATGAAAAAAAAATTAAAGAAAAGATGTATGTATATACGGAAAAACTTTAATTTAAATTACTCTTAACAAAATGGAATTTATTTAATGTAAAAATCAATCAATGTGATACCCGAGCTTGTCGGATTTTGCAGATTTCAGAAATATTCAGTCGAATTATTGATATAGCTACCCTCAATTCTTCATCTGAATTCATAACTCATTCTCGTTTTTTTCTGTTTTTATATTAATTACCGTTGAGAAACCGAGCTCACACATTTTTCTGTTTTTATCATTTTTTTTTCACGGTGCACTTGCAACAAGCTTGTGGTACACTGGTGCACCGGCTAAGAACCAAATACACAAATTTTCACTGTAAAATTGAGTATTTGAGCACTTATAAGTGGAGATGAATTTTATGAAGGTTTTGTAAATTTGGATGGATTTTTTGAGTAGTTTATTCAGTATTTATATGGTTAATGTGTAATATAAATTGCAGCGCATGTGGTAGTTATTAATAAAATTGGATATTTTTCCTGAATATTTTATGAAGAGAGACTTTTAAATTGTATATGAAGTTGTATCATGAATGGAAGCGTAGAATGTACGTAGCGGTTTGAGTACTTGAGTTTATACGTGGAGATGAGTTTAATAAAGGTTGTGTGAATTTGGGTGGATTTTTGGGTAGTTCGATTAGAAACAATGATCAATGCAGTTTGCAGCATATATGGTAGCTATACAATTGGATTTTTTTTCGGTGTTTTTTATGGGGTGAGAGGTTTTTAAATTGATTTTGAATTTGTATTATATGGAAGAAAATGTAGAATAATGTAAAGGTTTAAGTAAATACTCGAGTTTATAAGTAGAGATGAGTTTTATAAAGGTTTTGTGAATTTAAATGGATTTTTGAAGTAATTTGATCAGTGTTCATAGGGTTTGTATAATATAAATTGCAGTGGACGCGGTAGCCATGCACTATGACCGTAGCCAAGGGGGTCCATAAGTTCCCTGCCCTCCTTGAATTTTAAAAATAATTAAAATTTTACTTAATTATGAGAATTATGTCGAGATATATCACACGACCGTGATATATTTGAATAAATTCTTTGAACGCCTTGAATTTATACACAATTATTCTTCGAATGAAAAATAACAGCATATTTGTATCGCACACATATTATAAAAATAGTTGTATTTTGGCTCTCCCCTAAAAAATTCCTAGCTATGACCGTGCAATGCACTTATTATATTTTTTGAAGTCGAATTTGTGGTTTTGATTATCACGATTGTGATGTTTCGTTGTAAATTATGTAAATTTTATAGTGATTTTTTTCCCATGAGAAAAAAAGTTGTATTGTTAAATAAAATATCTCGATTTCAAGTGAAAGCATAAAAAATAAATTATAAACACATTTGTATCAATATTGTGTTAGTTTTATATGTATTCTTTGATCTGCGGTTTCCACTCATAACATAAAATTCGAATATAAACATCGAAAACGTCACGGCTTATTTAAATATTATATAATATAATAGATTTTCAATAATAATAAACGTGACATGATTCTCACTAATCACACACATTATACTAATAAGAATATACACGTTTCTTAGAAAAACAAAATATACAATAAATTGACATTTATTTTATTTGGCAAGATGATTTTTTTTTAATATGATATTTCAACTCTTCTACGAATTTTTTTTCACTTGAGTCTTACGTCAGATTCTATTGAGGATACTTAAGATTCTATTAAAGAAAGGATCAAAATGTAAAAATAAAACCAAAATATGAATCGTTTTTCTTCCACAAATAGTTAAAATAAAACGAAAAAAACGTATTTTCTATTTCTGTCTATAATATAATATAATATTATGAGTTTGATTTGTTATTCCGTCATAATAATAATCCCTTCATTTTATGTGTTGCAAATTTTCTACAATCTTTAAAATGTGTTTTTTTTTCTATATAGCTTTGAAAATCCATTTATTTCATGTTTTTATTTTCAATTCAATACATTCTGTTTTTTCTGAAAAGTTAAAATATGGTCAATTGAGAAACTACGTTTCATAAAAATACATTTTATATAATTTTTTTTTATTATTATTTTTCCTTCATCATACAGTGTGAAATTAACTATAATTTTTTTTTCTTCAAAAAATAAAATAAATGAAACGAAGGGTTAATTTCTGTACAGTTTTTACACTTTAAATTCAACGTTTTACACTTAAAATTCAACAAGGATTCATAGTAATGAATTTCACTGATATGACAACAGTATTAATAATACTTTCGTATAATTAAAATTGATAATAATAATAATAATAATAATAAAATTAATAATTTGAAGTATAAAACGACTTGAAATGTAAAACGTTGAATTTGATGTGTAAAACATCGAATTTGATGTATAAAAACGGTAAAACATTCCTGTAATTGAATTTCATATACAAAACGTTGAACTCGAATTGTAAAACGTTGAATTTGATGTGCAAAGCGTCGAATTCGATGTATGAAAACGGTAATACTTTCTTGTTATTGAATTTGATGTGTAAACCGTTGAATTTGAAATGTAAAACGTTGCATTTAAATTGCAAAACTCTAACAATCCACACATCGAACCATCTCATACGACTTCCTCTACAATTCGTTTTCACTTTCCGAACTTCAACAAACCAACCAAGAAAAACAACTATAGATCATCAATTCTATATTTAGCAAAGGACACAACAGGTTTTCCTTTTCACACACACACACACACACAATACAATACAATAATTCGAAAAAATTCGAAGACGCTCTCTCTTCGACGCGTACACACACACCACAATTACGTCCCGCCGTAATGTGGGAAAATTCAGAACAATGAAACAACACGTTGTGCGAACGCTTCTCAAACGTCTCATACCACACTCATATTATATCAGAGACACGTTTCGTCCGCAGGAAAATCGTCCACCGTCCACTGATTGTTGAATAATTCGGTATCGACGGTGTTGCGCAATGGCCTTTTGTTGTTGTTGTTGTTGTAATTTATCGATCGGGCGTATTTGTATTTGTTTTATTTTCGCGCCGTTTTCCCGTTCACTTTTCGACACTCGGTCATGGCCGCGGCGGCGTCATCTCAGGTGTTCTGTCGGCCAAATATGCGGATAGTGTGTGCATGATGGCGATTATGTGAAAGTTGCGAAATCGTGCGTGATAGACGAAACACGATTTTGTTATTTAATATTGTTTTTTGGGTGTTAAATTCGACGTTTTCGACTACGGATCCAACATATTTGCATTTCGAATTCGACGTTTTATACTTAAAATTCAACGTTTTCAACTTTATACTTAAAAATCAACAAAAATCCATTGTAATTATTTTTATTGGATACTATTACAACGGTATTAATATAGTTTTTACAGTTCAAATTCAAAATTTTTCATTTCAAATTCAACTATAGGAAAGTATTATAGTTTTTACACAAAAAAAAATCAACGTTTCAAACTACAAATTCAACAAATCAAAAAGAGTTCATAGTTATTAATTTCAACGATTACTATGTACAACGATTTTATAAAGATTTTACGCTTACATTTTACATTTCAAATTCAACAAATCAACTAGAATTCATAGTAATTCATTTCATTCATTACTATAATAACGGTTTTCATACAATTAACACTTCAAATTCAATTTCAGAATAGTATTATTAAGATCGTTGTCATAGTAATCAATGAAATTCATTACTTTGAATTCTTATTGATTTCTCGAATTTGAAGAGAAAAATGTTTAATTTGATGTATAAAACGTTAAATTTGATGTATAAAATGTTGAATTTGAAGCGTAAAATTTTAAATTTGTAGTGTAAAAACTATAATACTTTAGTTGAATTTGAAGGGTAAAACGTTGATTTTGAAATGTAAAAAGTTGAATTTGAAATGTAAAACTTCCAATTTGTAGTATGAAAACTGTTATATTTTCCTATAGCTGAATTTGAAGTGGGAAACGTTGAATTTGAAGTATAAAAGCTGTACGCCAAGAATTTTTCGAAAATAGATTCGAATTCATCATTCGACACGTTGCAATTTTGCAAAGGTGGGCTTGTTTGGATGTGTGATTAGCCGGGAAATGCTAATTGAACATCTGCGTTGTTTTCAGACGTAAACTTTGGCGATTCATTATAATATTCATTCGATTAATTAATGCGTTTCGATTTAAAGGTCACGTGAAATCGAAATCGTCCAAAAAAAAAGGACGGTATCGGTCGAGTGGGCGTTGATGGCTTTCTAAATGTCTTTCTAAAAATTTTGGCGTCAAATCGCAAAAAAATGCGATAATGACGATATGTAAATTGCGGACTAATTTTTTTATGTACTGAGAAAGTCATGCGGAGCGACACCCCCTTTTATACAAGTACACGTGTGTTCAAGGAAGGGGAAACTTCGTGAGAAACGGAAGATGCTAATGAACTGTTATGTATATTTTTGTTTTACGGAAAGGGTTTTTTTAATGGCGATCGATTACGTTTTTTTTTATATGAGTGATGTCTGTTTAATCTAGGGGGGCTTCTTGTTGTGAATGGTGTTGGTTTTGTATGAAATTTTTTTTGAATGGTGCATGTTATAAGTGCGAATCGTAATTGGTAAAATCTGGGGGTGGCATATGTCCAATATTGGACGAGAATATTTACAATGGCGATGACGATATCGTGACATTACGACTGCCAAAAAAATACGAAGAATTTCAAGTGAATCTATTATTATATTATAATATTTACCGAGCGCGATATCTATTGACAAAACTAATTTGTAATGTATGATTCATTCGAACGAAACTATTTACTTTCTCATAGTTTCTCATTGTTAACAAACGTATATACAAAATGTTATCAAATACTAACCGAATTTATCACCAAGCTGCACATCCAAACTAAATCAACTACCAATTAAATCCCCCCATCAGAATCAATTGCACTTTTCGATCGCATCCTCAGACGCGACGGACACAAAAATCGAAAATCGAAACACTGCACTTGAACGAACACACTCCGGAGAAGGTACAAACTTGGGAAAAAAACGAAAAACCCGCGAAAAACTAGCACTTTTCAAACTTTTCCCGAAGCGCGGATCGTTCGCGGAACGTGCGCGCGCGTGCGCTGAGCGACTACGACTATCTATGCTCGTTCGGCTAGCGTGTCACATTTGTAGCATTTTTGTTGTGTTGCATCTACACCACTCGGGGATCTGATTAAAAAAATGCTATGTATCCAAAACTCTTTTTACAAGGATTTTTATACACGGTTCTGATAAAAAAAAAAAATATTTTTTACACTGTTTTTTTTTCACTTTAACACGGTGTAAACATAAATAAAAATAAATTATTATGTCATAATGGTAAGATCCGGATCAAAACAATATACAATTATAATTATTTCATGGAAATTTATAATGTTTTTTGATTATTTCGCATGGCGAAATTTTGCCACATTACACATTTTTTGTTAAATATATTTAGATGGAAGTTTCATACAAATATATTGATGGAACCTATCTTCAATTTTTATATGGTCACCGTACGATTTTTTTTATCTTTTGTCTTTTGTATAAAAATAAATTTGGCTGTACACCCAAAACTCTTTTTACACGGTGCCGAAATAACACGGTTCAAAAAAAAAGAACCGATTATTTTTTTTATACTGTTTTTCACTTTGACAAATATTTTATATGAGTAAAAATAAAAAAAAGTATTATTATGCCACAATGGTAAAATCAGGAGCAAACCGATATACTATTATAGTTATTAAATGAAAATTTATGTTGCGTTTTTTTATGATTTCATATGCCAAAATTTCGCTATATTTTTTATAAAGTATATTTGAATGGAAGTTCTATCCAAATATACTGATGGAACCTATCTTCAATTTTTATATAGTCACCGTAATTTTTTTTACATGTTACGTCTCTGGAACGTATTCCCGTGTAAAAAGAGACTTGGGTACATTCCTTAATTTTTAATATATGATTTTTTTTTTGAATTCGTATCGATTATGTTAATAATTGTGCCCGATGATAGATCTAAAAATAATTATTTTGATTAGAATATGGGTGTAACGATTATGATTGTTTGGTAACAATTTTATTATGAAATCGGATATTATGAATTAATTTGTCGGTCCCTCGATGCTCGTTATGTACGAATTTGAGTGTTCGGTATAATTTCGATCGTACAGTTTAATAAAATTAAACAAAAATAGCGAATTTCATGAATGCCCAAAATTAAATTAACGGAAGGTGTTTTTGTTATTTTTTGTCGTTTTAATAAATTTTATGCTAAATTGACCTTTCTCATACCATCCAATCCGAAAAAAATTAATGAAAAATAACGAATCGCGAAATCCGTTTTACATCTTCAACAAAAACCCAGAGAACGATTTTTATTTGATCAAACTTTTCATCTTTTTTCATCCATTCGAACTTTTCAGTCGACAATTCAATATTCAAATTCCCCGAATCTCCATATTCGAATCGCAACTCCAACAAACCGCATCCGAACAACGTTCCAGACAAAAAGACTTAACCTACGACCCATCATCATCACCACACATTCCCAAACGACCACCGGCTCAATTTTTCCATGGAGATGTTATAGACCGAGCGTAAGCCAGTCCAGCAGTACGAATCGAATCGACCAAGATATAAGCTTTAAATTTAGTATGCGAAATTATACTTTATAACATAGGATTTAACGCTCAAATTTCAATCACTAGTTACACGTTTATGTAACGTTCTGGAATAAAGTAGCTTTTAAAACGCCGTTAGTGAGTGCCTTTTCGCCAGGCACTAAGCCTCTGTCAAAATCACAAAACTTGTCTTAATATCTTTTTTTTGGCTCTGAAAATATGTATTTTGCGATCTATTTGGATCGAACTATCGGTAAAGTTCTATTAAATATCGATTGGCGAAAATTTTATTGGCAAGTTTAGTAATATTATGATAGAATTATTATAATTATGAGGTTGGCACGCCTGGAACAACATTGGACGTTTGGATTGCGTTCGAACATTTCATGATCGATGAAACCACGTATAAAATTACTAATGATAATGAAAAACGCCAGAAACAACGTAGTCAATGTTTCAATAATGAAAAACTATCAGGAACAACAGAAGTAAGCATTACTATCTCAACGCGTAACAACTGCCAAAATGGTACACCAACACGACGTCCAAAAACCAAAACGTCGCAAGCACATAAGCATTATACATGAGCCTTAAATCGTTGTACATAAAGCTCAATGAAAATGAAGATTTGTATGTAGACAGATTCAACTCATGCGGACGGCCGGTTATACTCTCGGACTATAACAGAGACACTCAACCAACAAAGAACGCCCGAACATCCCAACCACGAAAAACGGGGACCCCGCGGTGCAAAACGGTGCAAAAGGCAGCTCTCGCCGTAGCCCCCGATGGGGGGCGTACCCCCGAGGGGCTCCGCTTCCGGCCGGGGCCCCATTGTGCCCGTCACGGTTGAAAGGCCCCCGTTCCCACCGAAGAGCACCCCTGGCTGGAGCGCGGGTCGTCAAACTTTTGCTTTTTGTTCGCGTGATCGGCGGGAGCGCTTCTCAAACGTTCGAATTTTTATTAATTCCGAGGCGTTTTTGGGATTTGTTGTTGATAAAATAGGGGTTTGTGTGGATTTGATGGGTTACTTCATCGGATTAGGATTGGAGAAAAGAAATCGCGTTGATTTTATTTGGATTTTGGTTACGGTTATATGGTGACCATTTTTTTTTTAAAGAAAATAATGGATGAGTCAGAAATTGTTTTTTTTTTTCTATAACTTTATATGTATGTAACGATCGAAGTTACAAACCTCAAATTTTAACTAAATCCTACTTATAATTTAACTATTAACAAGTTTCTCAGATCTAAGAAATTGTTTAAAATAAAATTATTGCATTTATTTATTTTCGTGTTCTTTTTCTCATAATTTCGTATGTAATGATCGTAGTTACAACTCTAAAATTTGAACTAACTTCTTTCTACAATTTAGTTGTTAACAAGTTTTTCAGATCTTAATAAAAAATTGTTGAAAATAAAAATATTGCGTTTATTTTACAACTGGTAAGGTTTATATTATTATATTTTATTTTTAATGATTCGATCTAAAGAATCGGATTAGTGAGTAAAAAATAATAATATTTTTTTGATGTTTTTCCAATTATCGTATTTGATTCATATTGCAGTATTTCATCGGATTATTTTTTTAATAAATTGGACTCGTTTCAAAAATTTATTGAAATCGATACAAATCATATATAAAACTGTACTCGATATAAATTTTTATATTTTAATTGGCTCAACGTTCTTAAAATTATTTTCGTTAAAAACAAACAACAACAGACTCCGTATTCAATTAAAAAAACAGCAATTTTACAAAATGAATCATCCTCCCAAACCATGGTCACCATAAGCACACCGAATTAATTAACAACAAAAAACCGCGTAGGAACCCGACTTACACACACACACGATAAGCACACACATACACGATAAGCACACACATACACGATAAGCACACACATACACGATAAGCACACACATACACGATAATCACACACACATGCACACATCAAACACACCTAGCCTCGCCTATTACTTTCTTCGGATGAACTCCATGGTGTCCCACTTGCTAAGGATGTCAAAACCACTTTCTTCTTCATCTCGCGATGGCCTAGCCCAACACCTCTCGTTTTACACGAGCACGTCCACGTTTGTGCGATCGAAACGAAAGCGATAAGAACGAATAGTTGGGTTATGCTTTTTTCAGCATTTCAATCGGAGAGGTTTGTGCGGAGCGTGCGAATCGAGTCGGTTGCATTTTTGTTCCGAGTCTCGATTCGTGTTCGCAACGAGAGTGCGACGATAGGAAAAGTCTTTTGATTGTTTTCGATGGGAATTGTGTGTTGTTTTGAAGTCGTTTGAGTTGTCGGATTATCTGATGCAGGTTAATAATACAAATTCGATCTTATGCAGATCTAATTCAACTTTTTCGAATCAAAGTCAACCGTTTAAAGTTCTAATTCGAACTTTTAAATATTGAGTACAATTTTGTATTACAAATCAAATTCGACCTTTTTGAAATGAAACTCAAGCTCTTAAATTTCTAATTCGAACTTTTAAACTTTGAATTCAATCTTATATTACAAATTAAATTCAAATCGAACTCAATTTTTTGAATTTCAAATTCAACCTTATACAAATAAAATTCTACCTTTTTTAAATCAAACTCACACTTTTAAACTCTGAATTAAATCTTATATTACAAGTCAGATTTAACCTTTTCAAATCAAACTCTACCTTTTCAAATTAAACCCAACCTTTTCAAATCAAATTCAACCTTTTGAACTTCTAATTCGAACTTTCAAATTTTGAATTCAATCTTATATTACAAATTGAATCCAATCCCTTTCAAATCAAACTCAACCTTTTGAACTTCAAATTCAATCTTTTTTAAACCAAACTCAATCTTTTAAACATCAAATTCAGCATTTTAAACTACAAATGTAATCTTTTAAACTTTTAGTTAAATCTTTTACAAATCAAATTCAAGCATCGCAAGTTTATTTTCTTCATTTTTCAATTTTTTTATGATTTCATGAAAAATATAAAAGAAACGTTAGGTGCATATCCATGGTATCTATTTTCAGATTAATTTATTAAAAAATGTAATTAATTATGTATGTAACTATTTGTAACAATCACCAACTGAGATTATCAAAATCTAACTGAAGAATAAATTGTGTTTCATTGATTATTATGACAATAATCTTAATAATACTTTTTAATGGTTAAATTTGATTTGTAATAGCTTTAATTTGACGTTTTAAAGATTGAATTTGATGTTTAGAAGATTGAGTTTGATTTGAAAAGGGTTGAATTTAATTTGTAATATAAGGTTAAATTCAAAGTTCTAAGGGTTGAATTAGATGTTTAAAAGGTTGAATTTGGAGTGTACAAGTTTTATGGTTTATTTTTCGTTTTAGAATCATAATGAATATATACAATGCACATGTGTGTTTATACAAACATTTTTCGTAATAAAAACGGACTATTTTCGTTGTGTGTTTGACGCTATTTGCATTATTTTCAAACGCTTATCGCACATTAAACCGTATGAATAAATATTGGAACGAGTCAAAAGTCCACCAATCATTTTCGGTCTCGCATCGAAAAACAGACAGAATGCCGAAGATTTTCCTTCAATTACAATCATCAAAACAACATTGAGCGAATCGAAAACACAAAACCCGCAGGCGTCTCGAAACTGTCGTCGATTTGAATAGCATAGCTTTTGTGACACACTGAACTTATTTTTCGATGATTATTTACGGTTAATGTTCTGTAAATATTTTTTCTGACTTAACAGGTAGCATTATAATGGTCGACGGTTCCGTTTTCTCGTATAATCTCGTCTTTATCTAACTTGTGCATCATCGCCATGCCGAGATTTAGAAAGTAGATTATGAATGGCGATCCATAATTTTGCACAACTTCGCTTGACGAGCGTTTTTTTTTTCGATTTCGCGCAAAACAAATTATAAGATAGTGGTTTTACGTAAATGAAACGTTGATCGATCGGTGAGATTATTCATAGATCGGTCGGTGAATGTGGGGTTAGTTGATTGATTGGGTCTGTACTGTCAGTTTGTTGTTTTTTAATCTTCGTTATGCCGAAATAATAGATATTGAATCGTTCGGTTCTTTCATCGCAATTGGGTTGAAAGTTTTCGTTTTTCATCTGTGCGTGAAAATTGAAAGGAATGATCGAAATCGATATAAGATCCGTTGCTGCTTAAAAAGTATTTGTATGATTTCATAGATGTCGGTAATAAAATCAATATTTTTCAATAAAAATAGATATACATATTTTGCTATTATTTTTGTTATCAATGATAATAATCGATCAATTGTATATTGAATACAGTTTTTATAATTCAAATTCAACGTTTTACACTTCAAATTCAACTATAGGAAAATATTCTTAAGACCGTTGTCATAGTAATCAATTTAATTGATGTCTATGAATTCTTGTCGATTTGTTGAATTTGATGTTAAAAACGTTGAATTAGAAATTTAAAACATTGAATTTTATGTTTAAAATGCTGAATTTGAAGTGAAAAAATCGTGGTGTTTATTAAAAAAAACAATGTTCGAAAACTCACGTAATGGATCAAAAAAGTTTATTGAATTTCTGATAAATGAAAAGTTTTTCATAATCCAATTTACAAAACAATAAAGGATCGTACACGTACATATTCATCCACATAAAATATTCATTATGTGTATTTCCATTTTAAAATTATCATAGTTGCATAAAATTATATTAAAATTCACTTCCATAAATAACAAAAAAAAATGTCCATTTTATTTAAAAATCTACATCGTATATCCTGCTTATTCATCAGATTTAATCTCTCATGATTTATGTATGTTTTCAAAACATAATTTTGCGATAAAACACAAAAAGTGTTCTAGGATTGTTTTTCATAATTAGTGTACAAGAAGATAGTTTGAAAGTAATCGCTAATATATATATTTTATATAAAAAAATTCAACCATAAAATTAATCATTCATCACAAAACAACAAATGTTGAGAACCGAAGCATCCTTCGTCTGAAATTCAAAATCGAATTTCGAAGGCATATAAAACGGATCGAACGTGCATGCAGCATCGTCAAAGTCGACGTGGGCTTTTTAAAAACGCAGCCTTCTAATGTATGAAAACTCTTGGTGCCATCCTGTGCCTTGCATGCCTCCATGGAAATACCATGATCGCGTTCAATATAATAATAATGATGAACGTATCATTATCCACTGTAAATAAAAATGTATATGAATGTTGTTCGCCGTGGCGGCCTAGTTGTCTCCGATGTTCAGGCATGCGATTTTGGAATTTGTGAATGTTAATTGGCCGTGTTTTTTTTTTATCGATTTGTAATGTTTTCGAATGTTTTCTTTGTTTTTGAACGATTTCGTATTGAATATTTTTTTTGTTGAATTTAGTTTGCTGTTTTGTCGATAGATGTCTGTGTGAAATTTTGAAAAGTTTATTAATAAATATTTGTTATGTTTTATAATATGTGTGTATTCGTGAATCGTTTATATGAGTGTTTACATTTGTTATTTACCAGAATGTAATCGGAAGATTGTGGTTTGTGGTGTGGAAAAAAACATTAAACAACAAACATCTCGCAAAGCTTTTGAAATAAAAAGCTAATTATAGATCATATTCGCAAGGCAATATTAGCATAATATTTCATAGAAATAAATAGAAACGCAAAAGTTTTATATATGATATGTATTTCGAATCGATTCGGTTTAAAAATAAAAGACTTCGTAAAAACTAGCATATAATAAATGACATGTGTGAATATTCATTATTATAAAATGGCAAAAAAATAAAAATAAAAATGGAACATTATGAAGCAATCATACATTACTTATTAAACTACATCTTCACAACGTTCCACGTTTCGAACACATTTAACACATTACACATACAATATGGAAAATTCACGGCAGTCGAGCGGGTAAATTAATAGCGGTATCCACTATTGTCGTAGCTTGATTTAGCACTGGAGAAAACTCCAGAATCTCCCTTGTAAGAGCCATCGTCGACGATTCTGCAAAGCAAAGTCGAATTAAAAACAATAATTTTTCACTAAATACTTGATTTTGATATGTGTAAATGGCGTACCCGTTAGCTTCGTCCTCTTCGTTCTGTTGAATAGCGCGAAGGATGGCTTCAGGAATTGGTGGAGGAGTTGGAAGATGGTCTCCAACTGGACGGAATCCATTTTCATCGGCTACGTAAGATACAGAATATTGAGCACCATCTGGACCAGTGTAAGAGAATCCTCCTTGAACTGATTGAGAGTCTCCTAAAGATTTTCCGACTTCTTGGGCTTTGATTCCATTTGCAGTTTCGTAGCTGAAAATTTCGAACAATATTATATAGTTTGGATTAAAAAAACATTTTTATTTTAAATTAATTTACCTGAATTCGTAGTTTCCGTTTCCGTCATTATCATTGTTGAATTTCAAGATTGGGATTTCTTGTCCGGATGATTTGTATCCAGCTTGAGCTCCTCCTTGATAATAAGATTGGCTTTGATCGTATCCAGATTGCAATTTCGAAGGAGCACCTCTGTTGTATGAAGATGCACCAAGTCCAGAAGATTGGGCGAGATTAGGGGGCAAATAATTTTTTCCCAAATTAGAAGCCTGTCCTATTCTTGAAGGATTTCTTGGAGCAGATAAGAAGGCAGAACTGCCTCCAGCTGATTGGGCACTGTTCGGTGGAAGGTATGTGTTTTCAAGACGATCCCCGATACAGGATTGTGCAGCGAAAGCCACCAAGAATACAATCTGAAATCAATACAAATATTAGGAAAAAAATTGCGAAGATTCTGAAGGTTTTCAGCGAAGAATATTTACCGAGAAGCAGCGCATGTTGAAACTTTCTTCTTGCTCGGTGAAGTTAAGTCGAACGAATGATGATCCGAAGAAGATGGTTCGAGTATTTATATACAGTTGAAGAAGATAGTGTTAGTGTTTCGTCATTTGAAAGAAGACGACTTTTCGACGTTCGACTAATAACGAAACATGCAAATTGCTAATCATCGATGATTCCATTTTTTTTTTTGAGTGCAGTAGACAGTTTGACCGCCTTGAGACAAGTATGCGCGTTTGAATTACGATCTGATTTTTATGAAGTTTACATTGAAAATAATATATTCATATAGGTTAGAATATTTCATATGAATATGCATCGAACTAGAAGTGAAAGACATTTTCTCGCTGAGCAATCGAAATTAATAAAGCGGAAGAAATTTGACGAATTTTTCGAGCATATTTCGATTTTGCACTACTAAAGTTCTACACACATGAAAGCTGTTTAAGAAATATTTTTAGAACTGCGAACAAACATAGGTACGCCAAAGAGTAAGTTAATAAAAAGCTTGAAAAAGAGGCTTTCATTCTGTCGAAAATTGCATTGAGCAAGAAAGGTGTATATGAGTTTATGATTTTGATTCGGTTAATTTCACATTCGAATATTGCATTCAATCATTGTCAAATTTAAGCGATTTTCGTAGTATTGTGCAATAGTTGATAATGACGAGCATGTTCTACTTGTTTTTTTGCCGCCTTTTTTCTATTTAGAAATTTTGATTAGTTAATATCAAGGTCGTGACCTGAGACGTGTAAATTAGAAGTCTTATTTTTTTACAGTGAATTGTGGCGAACAGTTTAAGAATTTATAACGTTCAATTTATGGCGTGTTTTTAATGTGCGAATATTGAATCATCTTTGTTGAGTTGCCGTTTTTATTATTATAATTAGTACTATGCCGATTTCGTGTATGACCATTTTTTTAAATTATGGTTGAAAGGTTTCTTGTGGGTGATTTTTTTTTAATTTCAAATACATATGTGATATAGCTCAAATTGGCCTCATTAATCGTCGATTGAAATTTAATATTTGTAAGTTCATATATCAATTGATGATTATATTGCAATTTCAGTCAAAGTTACTATAATAGTTCAACAGATTGAGAAAAAGGTGTACTTTCCCTTTTTAAATTTTGAAATTATCGAATTTTGTAATAATAAAATATATAACTGTACTGTTTTATTTGTAACTTTTTTCAAATCAATCACATATAATCATTAATATAAAAGAGAAAAACAATTTTATTTTTATTGTTTTACTGATTGAATCATTTGAACTAGTGCATGTCAAAAAATTATTTTATTGACCATTTCGAACCAAATCGAATTAATTTTATAATTCCATTTATTATTAACAAGTTTTTTTATTTGCACTGAATTTTCCTAAAAATTTTCTAATTAAACGTCAATGTCTCGCATCTAATAGTCATAACTGACAAAAAAATCAATCGAAAACCTCCTTCATAAACTCACGACAATTTTAACATTGAAAATTCACTCATCAAAAAGCACTCTATCCTAATTTCACATATCTATTAATATCGTTTTCCTTCTTCAATATCATTCAAAATAAATATTCATACAAATTTTTAATTTTCTAAAACCATATTCTGAGAACACAGGAAGCATTCAACACCCGTTTACGACGCGATTCGCTAATCTTACACGCTTCTAGTTAATTGTTAACTCATTTCAATAACGAAACAATGAACTAATGTTTCTTGCATTCGAAGAAACCATCCGACCCACACAAGTGTCTGAAGCTTTATCGCAATTTACAGAATCCAAGCACAATGGTTGACGATATTCATTCATTTGCGCCCGATCCGTTTATTACTTGAATGACCCATTGTATAATAGCGAAGTTCAAGAAAATTCGTTTACTCTAGCGAATGATTGAAGTTTAATGAGTTTTTCAGCTTTCTATTGTTATTTTCGTGAAAAGTTCGTACGCGGCTAAAAGCGCGTTTATCCGGAGATAATTTTTTTGTGTGTGTTTTATTTGTTGGGATGTTTTGGTTGAAATATTGAACGAAGGGAAGTCTCCGTATTTCGATGGGTTGATTGATGTATTATCGTTCTACAGAGCTTTTCAGTTTATGGATGTTTTAATCGAATTTTCAGCATTTCCAGATCTTTATTTAGAACCTTCGTTAAGCTGGATTTTTGATGGTAATTAATTTTGTACGCGTTTTCGGCTTTGTATAGTTAAGTATAAATTTTTTTTGATTGTTTTTATTATTTTAGTACTTTCGTGGATTATTTTGCTACTTTTCGTTTTTGCTTAAAATGTGGATTAGTTAAAAATTTTGAATAATTGTTTCTCTCGTAATTTTATTTGAGCGTATTTACGTAATGATCTTTTATATAGCCAGTTATTTATTTTTGAATAATTTTATTCAACGGATCGAATTCATTCATATTTTTAAGCTCATCAATTCCCCTTTTCCTTTTTTATGATTTTCTTTGTCTCATTTGTGTTTTTGTACAATTTTTCGTACCGTCTACACGAATTTTCATTTCTCGTATAATATTTCTAATATTACTATAATTAAATTCGTTAATTTATACGTTTAATTTTTCGAACATGTTATTTTAGGATAAACAAAACGTTAATATTATAATATCAAAAATTTTCGTTTAAATTTTATCTTTCATTTCGTCAATTATTATTTGATCATTTACTGGAAATTAACTTAAAATAATAGTGTATCAAATAATAATATTATAGATTTGAAATAATAAATATTTTGATAAGTTAGTCATAACAGGCTTAAATTTAATTACAAAATACAAAATAATAATTATTAAGCTTTCTAACCTTCGATAATACCAGATTTCTCTCACAGCAATTAAAAATAAAATACATTTTAGGTAGTAAAAATAAAAATTTATTAATTCTCGTATACATTTTATATTTGCAACTCTCAATTATAAAAAAAACAGCTATTTATGAAACTGTTATGTTATATTTGAAATAAGCTATATGAATTTTTTACGTACATTTTCGACATCAATGATTGACAGTCGATAGCTCATAAAACATGGTAGCGGACCATTTTTTTCGCTTAATCAAAGAACTTGATTGTACAAAACTAGACATATTAAGATATCGTAACATACTTTTATCGCAGTTAAAACAACTTGTAATATATGGCAAGCACAAACTTGGTTAAATAGTTTCGGCGTTGTTTTGTTGTCGAAAGTTGCCGCGAAGTTTCATTCTTAAGGCTTTTAATATAGAGTAATAAATATAGGAGCATTATGATGTTCTTGTTATACTTTCACTACTTACGCTACATTTCGACACTTCCTTTTGTATAGACTGCGAAAAGGGTAAATGGAACAAAGGTATTTTCGAAAAATTCCGAATGAAATTAATCAAAAAATTGTCGTGATTAACATATTAAGTTTTTTATTCGATTCATAAGAAACTTATGAAGTAATGAAACGAATAACCATTCGTTTATTTTATTTATTAATATTTTTTATGCTATCATCAATTATGTAAATGATTATTTCGCAGTATGTGATAAAATATTTAAATTTTTTTAATCTCTTTGCTCGATGTTTTATATGAAAAATAATTATTATGATTCTTTAAAATTGCGAATCTGCATTTATATAGGTAATTACATTTTTTTTCACAAGATTCGTATAATTATTAGTTACGCTCGATTTTTCACATATGTATTTCTTATAAGATATTATGCATAAAATCATTAAGAATTTCAAATTTTCGAAAATAAATAATCAATACTAAAATAGATTTCCACATAAATAAAACATACTTTTGAAAATATATTTATTTTATTTTTCAGACTTTTCAAATTTAAACTTACAGATGAAAAATTTATTGGGTTCTTAGGTATATAATTAACCCATACACCATATAAATTTTATCATTTTGATTAGAATCACATTAAAATTTTAATCAGTCTTCAATCGTGTTGTTATGAAGTTCTGTATTATGTACATATTAAAATGAATGAATGAAAAATAAATGAATTAAATAAAATCGCATAATGCTGTATTTTACATGTTTATTATAGAAAATTTGCATATTTTTTTCTCATAAATATATGGCGCAACTTATCAACAATAGCAATAATTAGAATTAATAAAAACTGTGACATATGTTCGCGCAAATATCTATGAATACATAAAAATATCTATTTATACACAAAAAAAAATCATATCGAAAATATAAATACATATTTTTATTACTGGCTCTTCTTTTGCTTTCGATTACAATAATTTCGTATTGTAACTATTGAGGCATCTGTCGAATCGTTGTCAATCAATAATGGTAACCGCTCTGGTCAAAGTTGGACTTGGTGTGCGATTGACCGAAGCTGGACTGACCAAAGTTGGACCTGGACGGAGATTGGCCAAAGCTGGGCCTCACTGCAGACTGGGAATAGCTTCCAGAACTGCTGCCGAACTCACCCTTATAAGAACCGTCGTCGACGATGCTGAAAAGAACGCCAAACATTGAACCAGACACGCAAATGGTCTCAGTATGAAGGGGAGGTATTATGTTATTTACCCGCTGGCTGCTTCCTTTTCGTTTTGTTCGATCGAGCGCAAAATCGCTTCTGGGATCGGAGGTGGTGTCGGGAGATGGGCACCGGATGGATGGAAACCGTTCTCGTCGGCTGTGTAAGATACGGAGTACTGGCCGCCGTCTGGGGCTGTGTAAGCGAATCCGCCTTGAGCTGTTTGAGATTCGCCGTGAGAATGGCCGGTTTCTTCGGCTTTGATCCCGTTGCCGGTTTCGTAGCTGAAAAGTTTAATTTTGAGTTTGTCGTTCGGTCGATGTGTTTTGAATGAATGTTTAAATTTTTTACCTGAATTCGTAGTTTCCGTCTCCGTTGTTTTCGTTGACGAATTTCAAAATTGGGATTTCTTGTCCAGGCGATTTGAAGCCTTGGGAGTATCCACCGGCTTGAGAGTATCCTCCCTGGCCGCCTTGCGAGTAAGAGCCGGAGAAAGATTGTTGGGGAGCAGTCTTAAATACTTGGCTTCCAGAGTATCCACCTTGAGCTTTGCCGTAGACGCCGCTTTGACCGAAGCTTCCTCCTTGAGATCCTCCGAAGGCTCCTCCCTGAGATCCGCCGAAACCTTTTTGTCCACCGAAACCAGATTGGGAACCGCCGGAACTTCCTTGAGAACCAGAGAAGCCTGTTTTAGAACCTCCGAAGCTGCCTTGACCTCCACCAAATCCGCTTCCTTGGGAACTGCCGAAACCACTACCTTTGCCTGCTCCGAATCCACTTCCTTGAGATCCACCGAAACCTCCAGCTGATCCTCCATGAGCGCCACCAAACCCTCCAGCTGCACTTCCTTGGCCACCTCCGAAAGCACCAGCTCCTCCTTGGGCTCCGCCGAAACTACTACCTTTGCCTGCTCCGGAATCCACTTCCTTGAGATCCACCGAAACCTCCAGCTGATCCTCCATGAGCGCCACCAAACCCTCCAGCTGCACTTACTTGGCCACCTCCGAAAGCACCAGCTCCTCCTTGGGCTCCGCCGAAACTACTACCTTTGCCTGCTCCGAATCCACTTCCTTGAGATCCACCGAAACCTCCAGCTGATCCTCCATGAGCGCCACCAAACCCTCCAGCTGCGCCCCCTTGGCCACCTCCGAAACCACCAGCTCCTCCATGGGCTCCACCAGCTCCTCCATGAGCTCCACCAGCTCCTCCATGGGCTCCACCGAAACCACCAGCTCCACCTCCTTGGGCTCCACCAACACCGCCAGCTCCTCCTTGTTTAAACGATTGAGATTGTCCGAAGGAGGATCCTACGGAACCGCCGAAACCTCCTTGAGAACCAGAAAAGCCTGTTTTAGAACCTCCAAAGCTGCTTTGACCTCCACCAAATCCGCTTCCTTGGGAACCGCCGAAACCACTACCTTTGCCTGCTCCGAATCCACTTCCTTGAGATCCACCGAAACCTCCAGCTGATCCTCCATGAGCGCCACCAAAACCTCCAGCCGCACCCCCTTGGCCACCTCCGAAACCACCAGCTCCTCCATGGGCTCCACCGAAACCACCAGCTCCACCTCCTTGGGCTCCACCGCCAGCTCCCCCTTGTTTAAAAGATTGAGACTGTCCGAAAGAGGATCCAGATCCAAAACCAGATCCGGATCCGGATCCAAATCCAGCACCGAAGCTCGATCCAGACTTGATCCCGCTTCCAGATCCAGATCCGAACCCTCCCGAAGAGAAACCGCTTTGTTTATACGTCGAGGAAGTTATCGAGGGGGCAGCCAAAAAAGCTCCGCTCCCTCCCGCCGAATGAGCGGAGTTCGGAGGTAAATAGGTGTTATCTAATTTAGCACCGAAGCCTACCGCAGCCAAAGAGGCCACCAGTAACAACTGAAAACAAACCACACAATTAACCAGAACACAATCGAATGAATTCAAATTCATATCCAAACTCACCACGCAACGCATTTCGAATGTAGCAATAATCGACGGATCACAATGATGGCGATCGTTCGGTGCGAGCCGCGTGAATGATGATCCGAAGATGACTCCCTCAGTATTTATACCGAACCGATATTTCATCACTGTTGCGGAACTAAGTGAACAACCGGACGGGCGGGGAACAACAGCAACAACAACAAGAACAAAACGAGCAAGACGTGCGAATCGTTTTGTTTCGAAGGCGAACCCGCGTTGGTATCGCTAAAAAAATTGACGGTTTCGCAACGAGAAAAAATATTTAATATCTAATATCGAGCGAAGGAATCGGCAGGTGAAAGGGTTTCGACATTGAAAGTCAGAGAAATGGATTCGGTTTCACGTGTCATCCTTGTGTGCTTTTTTTTGATGAGCGAAATGTTATCGTGGATGATCGTATGCACATCTATGATCGCATATATAATTATTCAGCGGCCTTCTAATAATGGAGCGGTCGCTTTTGAATTTCCCGCGGGCATTTTGTACAGTTTAATTTATTGGAATTAAACTTTTTTTAATGGAGGTATTGTATACGTGTGTGCTTTATTAATTCGGTATTGAAGTTCACGTGTTAATGGTATTACTCAATCTGATCGCTTGATAAAAAAAATTAGACGTTTGTTCGAAGAAATTATAATTTAAACTTCTAGATTTAAGCATATAATATTTTGTGAAAGGTTTCGGTACGATTAAATTGTAACAATGCCAAAAGAGCTTTCGTAATTAATTTAGCATTTTTTTCAGTACGTGCATCAAACGAATAAGGCTAAATTCAAAACTCTAATTCGGATTAACTTAAAAATAATGATCTTGTATATACATATGATATTTCAATAGGCTTCACCATAAATAATAGAGTTCGATTATTTATAAATGATCTTCATAATACTTCACGTACATACACGTATTCGGCAATGAATCAATTTCGATTTAGAAGTTCATCAAATGATTAACGCTTTTTAGTTATTTTTTTTGGCCATATCATTGATATTATCATGACATATCATAAGATCTAAATATCAATCGTTTTCGATGGACGTAAATGAGATTAATTTGCGCTGTTGCTTCGAGCCAAAAACGAGCAAGGTCTTCTCATAGAAAGGTCTAGTTTCGTTACAGAAATAATATTTATAATCAATTATAAATGCTCAATTTTGATGAAATGCATTTTTTTTTGGTCATCATTGAACATAATATTTTCTACTAATATCCATAATTATATTTTTCGTGTCGGAACATAGACAAAATTTTCGCAAGATTTATGAGCAGAAGAATGTTTTGTTTCAACAAGTATTATGTTTGAATTTTTGCTGTTTTTTTTTTCACGAAATATCAAAACGAACAACATTCTAAATTTATAGTAGCCAAACAAATTTTCTGCTCTATCCAACACACCAAAGAAAATTCCCACATTAATTTCTTACACTATGTATTTTCATTTAAATAATTGATCTATAAATTCTCATATAATTTATTGAATTTTGAAGAAATGAAAAATTTGACGATCACGCCAAAAAAAACAAGGATTTGAATATATAGAAATGATTCATCGATCGAGCCTTGATTTGATATTAAACAACATTTTTTCCGATCGATCCCTGGTATACAACTTTACCGACAATTATCAACAGCGTTTCGCAACAATCGGACCGCGAAAATTAATTGAACACACCTTCCCAGCAAACGATCACATTCGATTGATTAATCACGTACGAAATTGATTTCCATCCATGTTTCTATCCACGCACAATTTCTGATGATTTTTTTGGCCAAAAAACACTTCTGGCCCATACTGCACCAACTCCGGGTCTTCTCCGGGTCAGAATCGAGCCGGAGCATATAATATGTTTATCTTTGGATTTTTTTGGGCATGCGAGAATAATGTTACATGAGTTTTCCAGGTAGCGAGTGACCTTGCTTCGATGATCGATTCGGAGGCGTTTTTGTTCGGCCATCATCATCACTTTTGCGATGATGCAATTGGGTGCATCTGTTTTACTTGTGTTATATAAGCTTGATTAGGCGTCGGTACTCGTTAAGCGTAAAATATGTTTTTTTGTCGAAATGCAGTTTTTATAGTTCAAACTCAAGTTTTACACTTTAAATTCAATGTTTTATAATTCAAATTCAATAAATCGACAAGAATTCATAGTAATGAATTTGGTTGAACACTACAGTTTTTACAATTCAACTTCAACGTTTCGAACTTCAAATTCAACTTTTGACACTTCAAATCCAACCATAGGAAAATATTATTAAGACCAATTTTAAATTATAGTAATTAATGAAATTTATTAGTATGAATTCTTATTGATTTAATTGTTTTCTATGTACGACAACGGTCTTTATACTGTTTTTAAACTTCAAATACAACGTTTTACACATCAAATTCAACAAATCAACAACAATTCATAGTAATGAATTTCGTTGATTATTACAGTTTCACACTCTAAAGTCTAAATTCAACGTTTTACACTTCAAATTCAATAATTCAATAAATCAACAATAATTCAAGGTGAATTTCATTGATTTCTATAACAACGGTCTTAATAATACTTTCCTATAGTCCAATTTGATGTGTAAAACGTTGAATTTGAAGTGTAAAAACTATAGGTACAGATAATTCGGTGTGGAAGTCTGTATCGAGATTCAATTATAACTTTTTAAATTGATGACATTAACTTGAAGTTTTATCGCTTTGTTCGAGGGTGTGGATAATGTCGGGTTTTTTTTTATATTACGAAGGCAGTATAATGAATCAATGAAAGTTTAAATGAACACAATTTGCGGTCGACATCCTTTCGAATTAGGCTAGCAATCATCAAGAGGAATCATCGTCTTTTTGCGAATACAATTTTATTAGAAGCCTTTTATGCGAAAATCGATTCGTGAACATAAAGTGATACGAAATTCAGTGCTTTTCAATTCAAAATTCGTTTCGTCAGTAAAATAATCGATTAATTATACGATGATCCGTTAATTATTTTATAAATTTTGAAGAGTTCAATCCAATTTCTTTTAGTTATTTATTAATATGGTACTTTAAAAATTTACTGATTTGTAATATGTTTTATTTCAAATTATTATACTGAAAAATCTATAATAATTTTTTACTATTATTTTATACCCATATTATCAAATTTTCATATAAAATACAAACCCTCGAATAGAAAAAAAACAAATCCGATTCCAATCACCATTCTTTTACAACTCAATTTTCTTTTGAACGATAAAAAAATTATGCGATGAAGATTATTCTTATCATTTCGCCGGGTACAAAGTTGAGCGTATATGATGTAGCATTACACACAAGGCTCTAGCGAAAAGCCGCAAAACTGCCGCAGGATCGTGACCAAAGCCTTCGTAATATTTGAGAAACGGTTGTCGTATACGTTGTGGAAACGCTGTTTGAACTACATTATATTTCGTTCGAAATGTCAGGTCGGAGGATCTTTTGTGTGACGATTATGTGCCATTGTAATTTATACAAGCCGATGTCTGCATAGTTTGAACATTTTTGAGTTCAATTTATGTATTTAGATCCGAATATTTATAAAATCGGATTGCGAAATATTCGCAGATGATATGCAATATTTGTGTGATCGATATTAGTCGTTCATGGCCACAATCATCAATTTTGTCGGAATCATATATGTATATATTTATTACCGATCGTAAATTAGATTTAATTATTTCCAACATAGTTTGTCGTCCGTCAATGAAATCATAATATTTCGATTATATGGAGAATTTGAAAGGCCGCGATTCGACACGCACATCAAATTGAATAATTAACGCAAGATCACATTAAAACTTCGATTATTTATATCGATTGCTCATCGTTTCGAAAAATAATGCATCAGACATGATCCGGTGTAAAAAATACGGTTAATTTTGAACAAGAATCGATTTCGCAATGTTGATATTTCGCCAAAGCGCCGCCACTATCAAATTTATAACACTTAACTGGAACGTTCGAAAAAAGTTAACACAAAACGTGATATATCGATTTCAAAATGCGCTTTTTATTGAAGCGACTTGTGCGACGTGCGCATCATAAAATCTCGACTCGTTTTATAATTTTCATGTCACTATTTTCTCAGTATTGTATAATAGATCGATCGTTTTAATTAAATGATAATTATTATAATAATATTTTTTTAATATTAAATCTGGATATCATTGTGGTAGATTGTAATAATCACTAGGATTGTGGTTGGGTTTTTCTCAGTTCCCGTTTGTAAACTCTTCGCCTATTCATATTTAGTGTGCAAGGTTAAAGCCCCGAAAGCGTGACCTCAACCCGGACATCCTCGTTCTTGATGATCTCCACCACCATAGGATGTATCACGAAAATTCACCATAAGTGGCTCCAGTAAATATACCGGAGATTCTCAAATGAAAATGTATCATTTTGTATCGAAAAATTCGATCTAAACGATATTTTTATCTATGAAATGAATCCTTGATCGAAAAAATATGTTACTATAAACTAATTTCGAAGCATTTAAATCCGATTTTCGATGTTGATCATCTTCGATCAGAAAACATTCAAATATGATAACATTCCGGGATGAAATTTTATAGTTTGATAATCTTTGATGTGCTAGTCTTAATGTTGATAAATTTGGCGTATTATAATTTTGTATCGTTTTTCATACCAATGTAAACAATTTTCGATTTTTTTTACCCATCCGTCCAGAAACCACTCCGCAGCGAGCAATTTAGTGTTTTTCAATATCAAATTATCGAATTTTTGAACGTAAATCATCATACGTGTTCGTCAGGATTTATTTTCGTCACAACTTCACGAGTGTGTGTTATAATTTGAACCAGCGATTTTTCATCTGCAACAATTTCAAATTGTGCTCGAATTCATCGAATAATTACCCGCAATGATATTATATGTACACTATATAAAATATGATATTTAATTTGACCCGCCATTATCGAAATGAAGAGCGGTGGCGCAACTTAAAAAAAAATCTACAATTACTGTTGAGTAACGAGACCGTGTAGACTTTTTTTGCATTAATAATTCGCAAAATATGTACGTGTATTTTGTAAAATTGAGACGTTAGCGATCAAAAACGAACGTATAATTTGCAATATAATAAACCGAGCGAAAATCGAAGATTGGCATGCATTTTAAATGTACACTTTGTCTAGAAATTATGCAGTGAGCTTTAGGTCATAATGGAACTCGTTCTGCATTATGACACCTTCTAATATGACGTCTGGCTGACATTTGAGTTGTACTTAAAGCTAATAAGTGGATGTAAAAAAATAAAAACAATTTCCATCGGTAGCTTGACATCATCAATACATCAGTTCGTGCTACTTCGATACGCCTTTTTCGATTATGGACATTATAAAATTTTCGTATATCGAGAGAGGCACGCGCAATTTCGCAATCGCCGCTTTTTGCGGGCCGGTAATTAATTTCGCTAAAAAATCAACATTAGGCAGCTTCCGTTGGGGTGATTAATTATTATTTTCGGTGCAGGATTCGAAATTTTTCGATTCACATTGCGGAATTTGCGCCGTTCGAACTTTTCGCGCGAAAAGGATGTACGCGTGATTGATTGGTATTGTAATTTTTTAAATATTTTATAATTTGATGTTTGACCTTTCGACGACGTCCAGTAATAGTCAAAAGTGAGAAAATCAATCTGGCCAAAATTCTGAAGGCATTGAACAATACCAATTACGGCGAGTCGCCGGCGGCCATGCTAATCAAGCGAGCTGATGGATATTTGCGGCGAAAAGTTAACTATAAAATTAATTTACTCATTGAAATAATTAATTTGGATTTATCGCGTTGGATGTTTGACATATTTGACGTTCGAAAATGAAATTTGCAATATCCACAAGTTATTTTCTGCGAAATATTATCGCGCATTTTTCGAATCATCAAGTGATTGAAAAATCTATTCATAACTACACCTATCTTCCAATTTGTGCAGTAGATATATTCTGTAAGAATTCGGGTAAAATAAGACTATAAACCTATACAAAAATATGAGATAGGTTCCAAAGTAAAAAAGACTATGAACTAGGGATGTCGGATTTTCCATAATTTTCATTTACCTATAATCCAGTATTTTTATTATAATATTAATAACCGGTTTACCGGTAATTAATTAAAATAATATAATCACCGGTAGATTAAATTTTAAATAAAACCCGAGAAAACCCGGAAAAAATAAGGAAAAGCTGAAAAAAACGTAAAACCGAAAATACTTTTCCAAAAAATTTCAAAAATATTCTAAGCACAAATAATTTTTTTTTATTTACCGTTAAATTACCGGACTGTTATTTGGGTCATTTATCAGCAATGACATCCCTAATATGAAGCTATACAAAAATTTGAGATAGATTCCAAAGTAAAAACCATGCAAATAGTGTCTTTAAATCCAAACTAAATAAGATTCAGAAAAATCCGCATAAAATGGGTCCATTTATGGGTCATTCATATAAGAAAATTCTTATAATTACTAAATAAATATTTAGTAATTATAATAAAAATTATATTCATTCATCCCCATTTTAGCTTCAGTAATTCTAAAACAGCTTTTTTTTAATTTCGCTAGTTCGAAATAATTTTTACTGTTATATCTTGAAATAATCGATTATTTTACATATTGAAAACATTCTGGTAATGGTTAGTTTTTTTATTTATAATGATTAATAATTGTTTTTTTCTTCTTATTTTTCTTTAACAAATTCAAAATCATTTCGCTTAACCGCGTTAAACGAGTATCACATAAATCGGGATATATGTGAATTTAAATTAAATTACACGTTCAACAATAAATAAGCAAACCGATCTTAACCCATTTAAGCCTAGTGATCCGATTTCGGAACACTAAACTCGTTGCCGTTTTTTTTTTTTTTACTTCTTAACATCAACAACAAATGGTTTTAGAAGTATCAAGTTGGATATAGTGTTAGTGTCGCTTGCTTATGGTTAATATTTGAACGTGCATAGACCTGTAACGACGTCATGATATATTTATAAACATTGACGTATAATATTGGACGATTTCAGCAAAGTTTTTTTCAACTTAGGTAATTATTACTTTTGCTTTTTCGGTCCTATAAATACAATTTTTGCTATTACTAATCTACTTTATATACGCTACCGTATTTTAGTCACAATATACAGAAATTATTAATATTGTCGTTATTATGGGCTTGTAAAGTCGGGTGTTCCGATTTTCAAACGCTAGGCACATAGATGACCCATTCAATGCAATGCAGCACGGTAGTGAAGAAAGTTTAGATTGATGTTTATTTATTTATTATTATTATTATTATTTATATATAATATTGTAAGTTACAATATTATATATTATTATAATTATTATATATTATTATATTTATTATATATTATTATAATTAACAATTATAATTTATAATTGTTTGAGTAATTGATAATTCATGTAACTGCGAATCTGAATGAACCCTATTTCACATAACTCGTGAGAACCCCGCATTTCATTCGATCTGGAGAATCGACCAACTTCTCATCGACGCCTCATCCTTTTCCGTCGACGCGAGTGAACTCGTTATCATCTGGTAACCCGACGTAGCAATACGTTATAATAACAAATAAAATAATAAATATAGTAAACTACTAAATTTAAAACATTCATACGTCAAAGAGCTCTAATATTTTTTATTTATTTTTAGTTAAAACAGGCCTTTCCCAAGATGTCGAAGGGCTTATCGTTAAATGAAATTGTGGAAATGCTAGAAACAGAAAATAATATTAGAGCAAGGACTATAATCATCGAACCGCCTGAAAACGCAACAGCGCCAATTTTGGATGAAGATTCTGGAGACGAAGATGGTGGAACGATAAATAATCTACCAGGTTCTTTACTTCGAGCACCTGCACATTTAGTCTATGATGTGATTCTAATTTCGACTTGGATAATGAAGTTACCCTGCTTCTACTGAGCAAGAACTTCCTCGAACAAAGAAAATAAAACTCACTAAAGTTGCACGCCGATGGAAAATCACTGATTTGGACCCACGATCTCCAAAAGGAAAAGTTACGCAACTTCAACAGATAACAAAAAATATCCCACAGAAATTTTTGAACTTTTTTTGGACGACAAATTAGTTGAAATGATTGTGACGTACACGAACTTGTACGCTTCTAAATAGAAAAGGAATAAATCTTGGCTGAGTCACTCAGAACTAAAATGCTTTTAGGAATAATTTTCTTGAGTGGCTACGTCCTACTACCGAGACGACGAATGTACTGGGGAGCAAAGGGCTGATACCCATAATACAATGGTCAATGGTGCCATGAGGCGTGATCGATTTACGTCAATTTTTTACTAATATACATGTCGCTGATAATGAAAATTTAGACCAGACGGACAAATTTTCCAAATTACGACCATTATAACTGAACTAAATGAGAGATGCTTAAAATTTACGCCAAACGAGACAAAGTTCAGTTTTGACGAGTCAATGGTTCCCTACTTTGGTCGTCACGGGTGTAAGCAATTTATTAGAGGCAAACCTATCCGATTTGGTTTCAAGTTTTGGTGTGGAGCAACACGATTAGGGTACATCTGTTGGTTCCAACCATATCAGGGTAAAAATCCAAATACCCAATATGAAGAATATGGCGTCGGTGCATCGGTGGTGCTTCAATTTGTTGAGGCACTCACAAAAGAGCATCCTGGAGAATATTATTTCATATTTGATAATTTTTTTTACAAGTATTTCTTTACTCGATAAACTCACTTCAATGGGCTATCGGGTGACAGGGACCGTGAGAAAAGATCGAATTGACAAGCCTCTGATTCACTCAGACGAAATTATGAAGAAAAAAGAAAGAGGAGCATTTGACTTCAAAAGCGATAATCGGAGAAATATTGTCTGTAAGTGGCATGACAATAGTATTGTCACTGTTGCCTCTTCAGGAGCTGGAATTAATCCTATTTCTCTAGTAAATCGTTATTCTCAAAATGAAAAAAAATAAAATACAGGTTCAACAGCCATACATGATAAAATTATATAACCAATATATGGGAGGTGTCGCCAGAGCTGATGAAAATATTGCTAATTATCGAGCTTCAATACGGGGAAAGAAATGGTATTCGAGCCCTTTGTTCTTCTGTTCTTCTGTTCTTCTTCTGTCTTGCACATTTCATTGAAATGTGCAAGACAGCGTTTTTTTTTATTTTAAATATAAAACTATCATATTGTTGTTACGTTGCAAAATATTTATGAGTGGCCCTTCAAAGATATGCATTATTTTATTTGGCCCACCAAGTGATTTCATCTGGCCACCACTGGCTCTAAATCATAATATAATAAACCAAAATAAACAAACACGTTGCCGTAAATGCCATAAAACACAACATTTAAATGTGAAAAAAATGTAATGTTGCCTTGTATGTCAAATTTGCAATCATATATCATCATAAGTAGTTTTTTATAATAGTAATAAAAATGCTAATAATGATAATAATAATAATAATAATAATTTTTATAGTATCTAGTAGTAGTCACCAAATAATTATGAAAAAACAGTATATTCTTCTAATGTAATAAAAATGCCTAGTGCCTAGTGATCCGATTTCGGAACACCTTATATCTCAAAAACTAGAAACAATAAAAAAAAAAGTTACTTGAAAATATTTTTTTTTACACCATTTTATGTAACATTTATGAATTTCAGGAAAAAACTCGCAAAAAAAAACCTTCGGTCTAAATGGGTTAAGGCCACATTTTCACTTGAATTCATCGAAAATAATCACAGAATGCACATGCACATATGATTTTCGGCGAAAAGTCAAACGTCGAATCGTGCATTCGAATGACATAAGTGATGATGAAACTCTCTAAATATAATATGTACGTATCCAAGACCTTGGCGTTTCGAAAATTGTTATGTGCATCGGATAGTGCTCCATTTACGCAATGCACTTGTGCTCACGAACAATAACTTCAATTTTTTCCTTCATTACTCAGCACTAATCGTCTGTTTGTTTAAATTTTTTCATACCGTTTAAGTGCAAAAAATCCGTTTGCGAAAGCTTAATCTGCAACGTGAGCTATTATTTGCCACCACGAACATCTCGTGTCGTTTTTTTGTATTCGTGTAATAAGCCGCGTGTTTTTTTCTTTGTTGGAATAATTAATTGATTATTATACGATTCGGCATAATATCCAGACGTGAAACAAAAAGTTTTAATGTATGATTCGAAAAAATATCAATTCAAACTAGTTATTTACGGAAGTTATTCAACGTTGAGGATCAGACGGTACGTAATTGTAGATGCACTTTCTGTTTGGCATTAAATGTTAAGTCCAGTTGCACTTTTCCATCATTTATGAATTCGTATTATGAACAGGTTCAATTAACTCATCGTGCGAATTGGAGCCTTGTAAATCAATATCGAAGAGATGGGTGTGGGATTTTTTTTCGAATTATTATGAACTGTTTTGAAATTTACTGATACACCAAATAACGTCATATATGTAGTTGTTTTACTGTTCTTACACATAAAATTCAACGTTTTACATTTCGAATTCAACATTTTAGACTTTAAATTCAAGTACAGGGAAGCAATACAGTTTTACACTAATAATTCAACTTTTTACACCTAAAATTTAACTATAAGAAAATTTTATATTCTTACACTTCAAATTCAATTATAGGAAATTATCATTAAAATCATTGTAGTAGTAATCAATGAAATTGATTCCATAGTAATGAATTTCATTGTATTATACTATGACAATTGTCTTAATAATATATACATTCCTTTAGTAACTATAGGAATGCATATATTACTTTCGACAATAATATAGTTGAATTGTTGTAGTGTAAAACGTTGAATTTGAAGCGTAAAAACTGTATTATAATTTTTTTGATCACTCCATAGATAAAAACTCATTCTTTCGAATACAAAGAAAAGCCGACACATCTGAACTTTCGGACAATACAAACCTCCACCAGACATGGACATGGACTTTTTTACCACCCAGTACCGCATTTTTTCGCAGGCCACTAAACGTGGTCAATTTGGGTCTAATCGTCTCACCGTTTTGCCCCTTTAACATTTCAAATGGCAAAAGCGCAACCGGTCAAGTCGGCTTGTGCAATAATCGCCGAGACGTTTAATTGCAATCGTACTTTGCCGACGAATCCAGTGCATTTCCATTGAATTGTGTTTGTTTTTTATGTGTATGGTGTTTAAGGTTGTATGAGGCTTTGAGAATGTACGTTTAAAGGTAAATGTTATGTTATGAGATGTTTTTTCAAGTCCTGCTTATTACATACAAGACTGGGTTATGAGATTTGTATTTGTTGTTGAGTTTTTTTTTATAATGAAAATTTTCAATCAATTTTTATAAACTGGTTGTTCCAAACAGTGATATGCAGGGAAATTTGGATATAATTTGTATTTTTTTTTTTACGATTTATTCATAACAAAACGAAAATATTATATTCCGAGAAACTCTTGATTTTGAATAGCAATTTTCACCTTCATGTTGCATTTAATTCACAAAGTGCACTTAAAAGTTAGGAACAATGGAGATAAAGCTGTGACGTAATCGTTGATGAGCTGAAAGTTTAAAATATGAAGATTTCGTTTCAATTAATTAAACATTTATGATTCTATTGTATTAAATGGATTCTTAGATAGTTAGCATAGAGTAGGGTGCATGTAGTAAAAGAGAAATTGTCTTATATTTATTTTATAAATGTATTTATCCTTTAAAAAAAATTATTTTGGTGGTCGGCGTTGTCAAAAAGATTGACGATCGATGTATATAAACGGTTGTTAATTATATCGAAAAAAAATCGAAGCTTATTAGAGTAAATATTCAATGTTTTAATTATTATCGTATTATGTGTTCTAAATAATTTAGAAAAAAAACTTTGACTATATATTTTTTTGATTTTCATTAAAATTATCGGTTTTCTAATCTGAATTATTAGTAAGGCTTCATAGTTAAGTATTTATGTATGTACTGCAATATTTTTTAATAAAAAAATTAGTCACCACCCGCTGCGATTTCTAATATGTTCTTTATACGTATGATTCTTCACATGTTTTTTTTTATACATGAACGTTAAGTGGAATATGGATTGTTTGGATTCGTTTTTTGACGCATCAGTATATCCTTATATTAAAAAAATAACATCCAATCCGCCTTTTCACATAAAAGAATCATCTGATTTAAATAACAACATTTTCATACAGCCCATACTTAATATCTAAATTTAAGTCATTCGGAATACACATAGGAATTTTAAAAGTGTATAATTAAATACGAGCCGCCGTATAAATTAATGTCAAAAACGTTCAGATAAATTTTCAATCGAAAACATCAAATATAACGAACACATACAACCTCACGCGTTATTTTTTTTCAACACATTATCCGAGCAAGTCACGAACAGTTTCCAAACGAGCACATCCTCAAAATGCAGTCTAATGGACGACTTTTTCCACATTTGCATACCGCCATAATTGCGCGGGTCGTTTTCGGTTTCGATTTCGAATAATGTCGCTATCGCGTTTGCCCAAGTTTGCCGCGTTTGCACAATGCGATAATTGACGATGATTGATTCCTTTTCTGCGGCCGGGTTCAATTATTTTTTTTCGAAGTGCCTTTAAAGCCTCGCCGTAATTCGCCGGGCAAAAAATCGCGGTCATTCGAAACCGAAAAAAAATGTGTTCCGAACGGATCGTCTGCTCCTAAGCTTGTGTCGAGTCATCGCCGGTGTTGAACGACATGTCGTTGCTGTGACCATTCGTTAGGGGGAAAGACGGTTTGTGTATCCTACAATACATAGGTCTGCTCTGCTCTACAGCTCTAGGCCCTAGATCCTAGCCCTAGGCTTTGGAGCGGAGCAAGAGCAGGAGCAAATGGAGCAACGGGTTTTTCATCACCGGTGTTGAACGACATGTCGTCGCGGTGACCATTCGTTAGGGAGAAAGACGGTCTGTGTATCCTACAATACATAAATCTGCTCCGCTCTAAAGACCTAGATCCTAGGCCCTAGCCTTAGGCTTTGGAGCGGAGCAGGAGCAAATGGAGCAACGGGTTTTTCATCGCCGGTGTTGAACGACATTTTTTTAATAATTAATTAAAGTTAATTGGAGCGTGGAGCATAGAGCAGAGTCTGAGCAATTATTTTGATGCCGGAGTGGTGCAACTCAAAAAAGTAGTCGCTCCAAAGACCTCGTATATTCAGTATAAAAGCCTTTTGATACTGAATAAGTGGCTGCGAAATTATTATGTAGGTAAAGGTAATGATTAGCGTTGAAAATAATTAAGTTGGCAACCCTGCACATTACACATATGCATTCATGGTTTGACGTGTCTATTATACATGTTACGCTACGTTTGTGTAATTGCTTCATTCATAAATGAAGCAAGTAGTCTTACTTTGTCTATGAAATTTAAGAGCATCTGGTGGTATATGGGCATCATTTAGTATGGGTGCATTTTAGGTCCATCATTTAACGTTTTATGTCAAATATGTCTTATGATGTACTTATGGAAAGCATTCAAATTTCCTTGGCATGTCTAATACTCACTTAAAAATATTTTGAAATTTTGACACGTGAACGTAAAAAGGTTTGTCACCACTGTGGTGAATCCTATTAACTTACCTCTTACCTGAAAATTTTCGAATAATTAAAATTTATAGAAATCTTTGAATTTTTATTTAGATTATTTTAATCGAAAAAAATATCTATGAATAATATAAATCGAATTAGAGTTATTCATTTATTTTTTCGTAATGTATGTATAGTATTATATAATTATAAGTTATATAAAAAAACAAAAAAAAAAAACAACATGTGGTCGCCCTATTTTTATTACGTATAAATTCGTAATGGGAAAAACTATTTTAGATCACACTGCGAACATAATCGAAAGCTTTCCGATCGAAGGTCGTTATACATTTTTTCTTTTTACGTTTCAAAATATTCCGAAAACGCTTTCATTTATATTCAAAAAACCACATAATGAGCATATCGCTAATTAATTATTATATTTCTGTATAATAAAAGCGATTATTTAAAGTTTACCGCATCGGCCGGTATAAATTTAACGAGATAATGCGTTAGCCTGTCGAACGTTTAAAATTTAATGCCTATTAAATTCGAATAAAACGCGCGAAAAAAAACACCCGAAAAAAATCGTTCTAGTATTGCGAAATTACAATTTTATAAATTTGCGGAAAATCGTTTTGACCTTCCGACCGCGGCTGATTTATAAACGTTATTTTTTCCGAATCGACTTCGACAACAATGACGTTCGAATATGAATAACGAAAAAAAGCGCTCGAATCGAAAGTGAAAATAAGCCGTAGCTGGCCGCATTCGTTGCGTTTTGGGGCCGCAAAGCGATCGCGCCTTTTTATTCTATTTTTGGTCATAGGCAGTGGTGGATTTATTTCGCTAGGGACTCGAGGCTTTAAACATTTTTAGAGGAACCTTTAAATATGTTATGCTACGTTTGTGTAATCGTTTCGTTCATGAACGAAGCGAAGAATCTTGCTTTTTCTATGAAATTTAACGATATCTAGTGGAGAATAGGCATCGTTTAGTGCAGGTGCATCATTTAACGTATTCTGTCAAATATAATAGTTGACGTGTCTTATGATATACTTATGGAAGATATTATAATTTCCTTGGTACGCTTGATAGTAAAAAATATTTGAACATTTTGGAACGAGAACGAAAAAAGGTTCGCCACCACTGTCGTAAAGCACGTCAAGAGTCATATTTGAGAGAAGATTTCAAATGAGGCGCCTATTTACCACCAAATATTGTTAAATTTCAAAGACAAAGCAAGATTCTTTGCTTCGTTTATGGACGAAGCGATTACATAAACGTAGCGTAAAATCCTCCATATAAGAATAGCGCTATATATATTATAATATTGATATAATATTAATTAGCGAAATTGAATGCTTTGCTTGTAACATAACATATTTAGCAAAGTCTCAAAAAGGCGTATTTCATCAAAATATTTTGTCAAAATTCCGATAATGCAAAAAATTGATACTTTTCTGTGCTGTCAAAAATATTGACGATGAAAACTGACCGCTTAATATAAATACAAACTATTTAATATAAATAGTCATTATTAATGTTTTAATGTTTTAATTAACGAGTGAATCATATGGACTGAAAAATTAGAACCAACAAAATTTACTTTTGTACAAACAAATGCCTTTTTCCTTATGAAAATGGTTTAAATTTCATGATTTCTATTGTATTGATATAAAAAAAAACTATTATATTTTATTTACGATTTTTTTTTTCAAAAAAACTAATTATAAGACCCTTTCCAATCGAGGGCCCGAAAACGAAAGCTTTCACTGCCTATAAGCGAATCCGCCACTGGTCATCGATCATCGTAATTTGCTCCGGTTTTCACCTGTTTGTTTTCATAATCGGATTGCAATTGTGCTTTTGCCATGTGCGATATGAAATTATCGCTTTGTTGATTGATCGTGTATCGAAAAATGTTTCGCTTGACATATTAGTGGGTATGCCGTCATTATTTTTGAGTTATGGTGCAGGTGTTTCGAATCGTTGGATCGAAATGGTTTTTTTTTTAATGTATATTGATTATGTTTTTGTATTGATGGTATAATTAATTATTGTAATTAAGCGACACGAGATGCGGTTTATAGACGTATATATATATGATTTCATATGTTCTTTTAGAGTTAACTTTGCTGGTATACGGGAAATTTTTTAGAACTTTTAACGATATCATTATGCATAAATGGACATTGTGAAGGACTTTGATGATACTTTGATATTTTATCCATAATTTACGTAATAAAACTATTCAGTTGAATATTTTCGTAGAAAAGTATGTAAGAGAGTTAAGGCTAAGTTTTATGATTTAATAATCGGTTAAATCGAGCGGTTATGTAAACATTTTAATAAATCGTTTTAAACTTGAGAACTAAATTATCGATATAACAATAATGCTAAATAAAATCGTTCAATTAATTTAATTAATTTTGCAACCACTATTTTCCTATAGTTAAATTTGGGGTTGAAAAAGTTTGATGTAAAACTTAAAATGTTGAATTTGATACAGTTTTTAGCTAGGGAGGCCATTATCGGTAAACCGGTTTGCCGGTAAATGACCCAAATAACAGTTCGGTAATTTACCGGTAAGTATTAAAAATTTATTTTTTTTTGTTTTTCAAATATTTTTGAAAAATATGTACGAAAAAAATTCGGGTTGTGTAGGTTTGGTTTTTTTTTTTTTTTTGAGAAATATTGTTATTTATTCAGGAAAATATTTTTGGTTTTTTGTTATATTTTCCGGTTTATCCCAGAAAATTATGATAAATTTGGCCTCCCTAGTTTTTATATTTCAAATTCAACGTTTTACACTTCAATTTAACATTTTTCTTTTCAAATTCAACTATCGGAAAATATTACCTATTAAGCCCGTTGTCATAGTAATCAAAGCAAAATCATTACAATAAATTCTTATTGTTTTCTTGAATTTGAAGCATAAAACGTTGAACTTGGAGTGTAAAACGTTAAATTTGAAGTGCAAACGTTGAACTTGAAATGTAAAATGTCGAACTTGAAATGCAAACGTTGAATTTGGAGTATAAAATATCGAATTTGAAGTGTAAAACGTCGAATTTGAAGTGTAAAACGTCGAATTTGAAGTGTAAAAGTTGAATTCGAATTGTAAAAACTGTATAAAAGAAAATTTTCGCTTATTTAAAAATTCGCAACGCGATAATTCGAAAAGGCCTGCTTTCCAAAACACATAAGTCCATCTGATACGGTTTATAATGCGAACATTCGCGCCGCACAAAAGCGACCTTTCGAACGCGGAAATTAGCCACGGGCTAAGGAGGAGCTCGTTCGCGCAACATCACCTCACTCTTTGTTAACCGCCGAGGAGTCGGAGACACCTGACGATGGACCCGTTCGGACACCGTGGCCCCGGGTCTGAGTCGAATCGATCTTTTTCAGCTGGAAAATCGGTGGAAGTTATCGAGGAATTTCATGGGGTGTGTGGGAGTTGATAAAGAGAAGCTATGTTGTTGTTGAATTTCAAAATTATTCGAGTGTATGTTTTATTTTTGAATGTAAGGTTATCTTAGGAAAGGGTTTGTAGAAATTCGTTTGAAATCTATATTCGAGTTTGGTCGAAAAGGGTGAGATGGTGCTAAGGTTTAAGTGAGAAGGTTTAGTGGGCGAAGTCCTTAAAACGAAATTCAATATGTACGTCGTTTTAAACTTGAGAAATAAATTATCGATTATGATTTGTGTCTTGTTTTCTCAATCCAGTTGAGAAAAACGTAAAAAGAAGACATTTTTTTTTCAAAATATATATAATATTTAAACGAATTTCGCGCGCAATTTGTACTTGTGCGTGTAGTAAATTTTTATAAATTATTTTTATAAATTATATATGTCAGTGCTCTGCAATCACTGAGAATACTTATAAAATAAATAGTTAATTTATTGTTCATTTTACACGTTTTAGGAGAAAAAAAATCGCCTACAGCGCTATAGTTATTTTTATTATAAACATAAAATATTAGTACCTATAGAGTTATTTCCTTGTATACGATTATATATCCTGGAAAAAATTATATTTATTTAATGATATTAATATTATAGTTCTCCGAGTCAAAAATTGAAAAATTTTCGGACGAGCAAAACATTTTTTATTTGTTTTTGAGGAGCATTCTATTCTGAGTCCTAAGAATTATGGTCACCCTGATAGGTGCGCCGAAATTTTGGAGATATCGTTAGTGTGCCGCAGAAGGAGAGTTGTAGAGCACTGATATATTATGTCATATAAATGCACATGCCAACAGTTTGGGCGGTAAAAGATGTTACTAATCTTACTATACAATATGTAAAAGCGAAATTAGTCAAGTATGTACATATATATGTATATGGTCAATTGAAAAAACTGATAAAAAAATAACGAAATTTCTAAACTATTGTGAAATACGTTAAAAAAAATTTACGCACTTAAAATACATGAATTACTTCGAGAAACTTAATTTAAACACTTGATAAATTTTATTCGAGTCAAAATAAAAATTTGTTCAGAAGTGACAAAAATAAAATTACCGAGCTATTATTATATTCGGGTCATTTGTGGACTGTTGTTTTTCAGCATTAATTGAAATAATCGATACTGCAAAATATATAAACATATCATGCATGATTTAATTATCAGCAAAAACATCTGCGTGATGAAATTTAGTATGAAATGAAGGGATCATATGCCCCTGCGGCTTTTGAACAACTTTACAATCCACAATTTCTCAACGGTATTGCATAACAATGCGCGATTTGTGGAACGATCTAAAATTCGTTGCACTTGTACAATCCTATTTTAGACATGCAGGATGACGAATCATAGAATGATACCTTTCGAACGGTTACAATAAACAGTTCCATTAAAATATATTTTAATTTTCGATTGATCTAGCGCAAAACGTTAAGCAAAATATCGATACGCAACATCTTCGTGAAGCATGTTGAATTGAAGACTACAATATTAATCATATTTCATCGATGAATATTACTGAATTTTATGGTGTTTGCCTAGAAACAATGGACACTTTCGACACGAATTACAATTCCGTTTTATTCGTAAATAAACACTTAATCATTCCACGTCCAATAATAATAAAAATTAAACATCCAGTAATAAAAACATAAAATGTGCACGAATTTTTGATTGTGCAAATTTTAATGTTTGTACCGTCGTAATTTCGATTGATTTCGAATTTGAAACTATTTGAAAAACATATGACAGATCTAAAATAGTGTGAAAGATTCGAATGTCATTAAAATATCACGTACGAAAGCTTTTAATTAAAAAAAATGATTAACGTCATTGAATGTACGTAATGCATCTCGAATAGGATACGCAACATATGTGAATGTAATTTAATAAGTTCAATTTAGTTAAGTGTCCGAAAAGTATTAATGACTTTTGAGCTTTTTTAAAGATAAATACGTGTGAAAGAATGCGATGTTCACAATAAAAATTTCAGAATCAGTCCTTTTTCGTTTAATCTATCGATCATCATGTTCAAAGTCATTATTTCATCGATCGAACTTCAAAGTCTTTATCGATGTATTCAACAGGTCATTTAGTAGTAGTTCGTGTACTTTTTTTTATATCGCAAAATCAACTTTTGAAATGTTCGCATTCGTTTTCCTTGTAGGGTACGAAAGATCGCAATGATTTTCAAATATCAATTTCATTAATCTATATGTCAAGTGGACTTAAGTTTACAGTACATAGGTAATTCTATTATTATTCATTTTCTTACATTCCGAACCAATGATTATCTTGTCGGTTAACGAGTACGTCGATTTTAGAAAGGCTTATCAACTCTTCATAATTTTTTGCTGTTATGAAAACGAGGTATTGTGTTATTCAATGAATGAAATAAACATAGTTACGAAAAATATTGACAGAAGGGACTTTTATGACTTATTGAAATTGAAATTCTATTGTGTTGCACTGTATAATTAATATTAAACATAAGCGTTAAAAAAATTAGGTTGGATATGAAATAATTTATTGTTATTTTCATTAAATTTATTATTATGTTAGTTGAAGTCTAATTAAATCAGGAAGCGCCAAATAATAAATAACTATATATACTATACATTTATATTTTTTTAAATAAAAATTACAAGTCATTATTCTAAAAGTTATTAGCTTTTTTATATAAATCAAAAATAGTCCGGAATGACTTTTATATATGTTTTTTTGTATTGAATTTTTATTGAAATTGAATAAAATCTGAAGTAGCAATAAATTAGTTTCTTATAATTAATGTTATGTAATTAATTATCACTTATTTTAATGTGAAGTAATATATTCAGTGCGTAGTACCGTGGGATGATGTTGATAAATATCTAATTGATAATAAATACGTACCTTGATTTTAACACTTTATATTTGAAGAAATTATGCTTTTTATTCTCGAAAAAAATTCAAGTCACGTATTCCATATAAAATACCCGTATTTAATTGCCGAATAACGGATATTCTCGATTTACCTTGATCTATAAAGTTTTGGAAAAGGAAATAGACAACTATCAGTACACATCCAACGAAAATATATACATTTTATTTTCAAAACGAAATATCACCATCACGGCCGTTTTATAATAATCACGTACCGACAAAATCAAATTATGCATTTTCATTCGAATTCCAGACAAAAACACACACGAAAGTTCAAACGCCAATTAGCAAAACTTCACCCGACAATACTTTCATATAAACGATCCATACACAACGATGGCCTTCCAGATTTCGAAACTGGTCTATCCGTTTATATATATATATATATATATATAATTTTTTATATATAAATATAATATAATATTACATATAATACGCATTTCGCAACGGTTCACTTTGTTCGCGAACGTTATATGGCATCGCCATGCGAAGATGACCTTTCGAACCGGTAAAAAGTGCATTTTTTACATTGCATGCCCGAATAGAATGAATGAGATCCAGATCGATAAAAAAGCTATCTGTATAAAAAAAATTCGACCGTATTTTTAAACGTTCTTCGTCATAGAAGAGTTCGAGAGTGAAATGCAGAGAAGGCACGGAGCGATTTCGTCAAATTTTTCGACGAATGTTTTTGAGATTGTGTAAAAATTCGGTGGGTTACTAATTCATGTTTTTCGATAGTATATTAAATTATTTGTAATATACAACCGATTCTAATTTTATACTAGGAATACGTTCCAGAGAGTGTAAAAAAATACATGGTGAACATATACAAATTGGAAATAGATCAGTAAAAATTTGCCATGTGAAATCATCAAAAAAGTGTCGTAAATTTTCATTTAAAAACTATTATTATATAATACTAGCCCAGTCCGGATCTTATCATTGTGGCATAATAATACACATTTTTATTGTTTTTATAATTTTAAACCGTGCTAAAGTGAAAAATAATCGGTTCTTTTTCTTGAACTGCGCTATTATATTTCGAAACTGTATAATATAATAAAAGTTTTGGGTGTATAATGAAAGAAAACAGTTGTAGATTTAAATTTCCCACTATTTTTTTTATTATTGGTAACCCTAATATTTGACATTTGTCATCTGTAGTCATTGAGATTATTAAAAATGGATCGCTTTTCAAAAGAACAACGTGTTGTTATTGAACACAGATGTAATTGGACCGTTCTTTTTTGAGATCAAATTTGGCCGAAATGGGATACGATATCGTGACATGATATTGAACTTTTTGTGAGATTAATTGGTCAATATGGACCTCGAAATAATGTGGTTTCAACAGGATGGTGCCACATGCCATACAGCAAGATAAACCATTGATTTATTAAGAGAACGTTTTTCTGGTCATGTGATTTCCAGATTGATGCTGACTGACACCATTAGATTTTTCCTTTGGGGTTTTGTAAAGCTAAAAGTCTATGCTAGCAAACCACAAACAAATCCTGAACTGAAAATAGAAATCCAACACGCTATTGCTGAAATTGAGCCATCTGACTTAGAAAAAGTCTCCGAAATTTTGATCAAAAAGGTTATGGTATGCAAACACAGTTGTGGCGGTTATTTGACCAACATCATATTCCATAATTAATTTCAACTGTCTACTTAATAAATCAATAAAAACTATCCTATTAATTAATAATTTACTGTTTTTTTTTTCTAAAAAAACCCAGCGTACCCTATCGGCCACCTTATATGTACATATATGGTCAATAACTTAAATAACGATTTCTGATCATTCATAAATGTAATTACTGGCAGAATAATAATTTTATAAAATATAATAGTTCGAACACTAGCGGTTCTTAATATTTTCATTTTGAATCGTTGTATCAAAATCAGTTTTCATAATAAATTAGAGAATTCCAACTCACGTCTATCCGACATGATTTTCTATGTTAGATTCTCACGAATTTTATGTATTGTATCTTGTATGCCACACTACAATGTGATAGTTTATTTACACGGACAACCTTTCTGATTCGAATTTGAAAAAAATCATAAATCATGATGGAAACCTTCATCGTTGACTGAATAAGATATGTGCCGATTATTCAATAAATTTTCCCGGAGAACACGAAAAACTCCTGAAAAAGATGTCGTCATCGAATCGCAATGATCATAATCGATCGTGACGCTCTTAAAGATCCGAGTATTTTTTCGGAAACGTTGCCAAATTTGGACACGAAACGTGGTCTTATTGTCTGTATTCGAACGTCGTGAGACGTCAAACTTTCGCGCCCAAATGCCAAAGCTGGGATGTCAAATTTGGCGGGAAGTTGACCGATACTTTGAAACGGATTGCGCAACTAGTGCGAGCTTTATAGGTGACCCGATTGACAATGGAAAATTGTAATGAACTTATGTATTTGATATTTGGAAAAAGGTGATGGGAAATTGGTTCGATTAGAGTAAAATTTTGTTGCATTTAAAAAAAATTTTTTATAGGAAATATGTGATCATATAAAAAATAAGTTTGTAAAATAATTCATTAATTTATTAGAGATAAAATCAATTTTTACATGTTCATGCATTCAATTCATTAATTTTATAATTAATTTTTATAAATACAATAAATATATCACATGATTTAATAATAAAAAATATAAATCGATAAAATAATATAAATAGATCTATACCATTATAGAACCGAAAGTTCTGTGTCATTTTATGTAAAATAAAATTCTGATAAAAAATAATTGATTATAAACTATAGGGATTTTCTCTCAAAATTCTATGGAAGAGTTTAGACATATCCTTCTCTTGAAATATAACTTTGAACAATCCTAAGGAAGTGTAAAAATTATTAATAAAAACAGTAACGACAATATGTTGTTTATAATGCTTTTTTTATAATACCTTCAACGAGAATAAAAAACAGTCTAGTATTCAAAATTTGATTTTGAAAAAGTTCAAAAACAGTCATCAAACCTTTTTGTGTAGTTTGCGATCCAATCAAGCGTTTCAACTCATCTACGAAAATTAATTTGTGATTAGTGTGTAATCTAATTATTTATTTTATATTAATTGATATTTATTTAAATACCTTGTCTGCATGAAAGAAGAAATGTTTTAGTTGCAACTCTAGCACGAGCTCTTGTATCAATATCGCGATCAATTTGTATTCTACCTTTATTTTTTTTACCGCCGAGGAAGAATTTACGCCTTAAATGAATATCATAATTACAATAAACATAAGCAATGATTTATTATACGATTACTATTGATACATACTTGAAAAGGTCCAAATAAGATGCAACAGATGCTGCTGAAGTGATCGATGATATGGTATCTATTATTTTTCTGAAATTAATATTTCAATGTAGAAAAATATTTATATGCAATTTTTTACATAAATATATCTTACTTATTTAGGACATCTGCAAACATAGTTGTTAGTATTTGACGTAAAATTGCTGCAATTTGCCTTCTAAGCCAACGATTACGACATCGCAATTCGAAAACTTCATCCAAAAGAAGTAATAATACTCGTAAAGGAACTTCTTCAGATTCTAAAGTCTGGAAAACAAAATTTTCATTTTAATATTAATTAAAAAAAACCCAGTTATATAGTTATATGAGAATTACCTCGCTTTCGAGGTTCCAATTACTGCAAGAGGGTTGCTGGCCATACATCATCGGATTAGCAGAAAGGTTTCGATTATTACTTATTAGTTTGGACAATCCTATAAATAAAAAAATTATTATAAAAATAATATAATATTATAAATACAAAAAATTCTTTCCTATATCTAATATACAATATCTAAAGTTATAAATAATAAAGAAAATTATGACTAAATTTAGAGTAAAATTGCTTTTAATTTAGTATAACAACCTCCCATAATATCATCGACAGTATTTACGAGTTGCTCTGGAACATTGCGAAGAGTACGCATTCCCTGGCGTAAAGGTTGCACGAGCATCGAATTAATCTTTAAAAAAAATATGAAATTAAGGAATATTCAACAGTAATAAAATTGATAAAAATTAAATCTCTACCATGTTTGGTTGTTGTTTATCTTGTGGTCCACGTGGACTCAAAAATGGTAAAAGATATACATGCAGAAGAGCGTAACGCGGTGGGCCACCAGGAGATCCCAATGAAGAAAGCGCACTGATCCACGAGCTCAAAGTGACCATTCTCCGTTCAAGTACATTACGCGATGTATTGTGGAATGTTTTTTTCGAAGGAAATTCCATTTTACTGAGTTCTGGATACTGAAATGAAATGTTAGTATGGACTAATCAATGATCTAAATATTGAAAATATTCGTAGTATTAACCGCTTCTTTAATGATTGATTGTAATTCGTGAAAATCACTATATCGACGATAGACATGCCAACAGTGTTGTCTCCCAGTTGTAGGATCCCAACGTTTTACTTCAAGAGCATAAACACCATAAGCTCGACCTCTATCTTGCATTAACCCTATAAAATATAAATTTTATTTAATAAAATACAAATACATAAATATGTTTTGAGAGATAGAAAATATCATACCAGTTTCTACAATAACCACTTCGAGCTTGCAAGGTAAGTCTTGAGGCGGAGATAGAATTATATTCGGATCTGTAAAAGTTATAAAATCACATAGAATATTTACATTAAAATAATATACATTATAAAATAATTACGAACCATTTTTGGACATCTGTGTAGGTGCTGATGAATTATTACTGTCAACAGACAATTTTGAGGATGTAGATAAAGTTAATTCAACTTTATTTTCAATAGAATCATTATTTTCAGCTAAAATTTGTGAAAACAATAAGCAATTTATACAAATAAGCTTTCATAATAGTTAATAAAAAAAATAAATACATGTCTTGTTTGTAGTTTCAGATCCTGATTCAACATTAGACTTGGGAACATAAAAATTTGCTCCAGAACTACCAGTGCGTCGATGATCAATATTTCTAATAAAACGATAATAAAAATTAGAGTAGTGACTCTTTTTAATAAAATTATACAATATTTCTTGTCTTACTTTGGATTTAATAATGAAGATTCCAATGCTGGTATAGCACCTTCTAAATCCAATTCAGCCAGTAATCTATCATATTGGTTCGAGTTTCTGAATGCCGTTTCTACAGCCTGAAAATTGATGAATTTATAATTGCTGAAATTTACATAAAATTCTATACAAATTTAAGTATAATAGTATAACCTCTAATTTTGTGTGAACAAATGCTTTGATATTATCAAACCAATGTAAGCATTTGTCGTCTAAAGGCTGACTTAGCTTGCAGAGAAAATTTTCTAAAATCGATTCGGGCACATCCAAAAAATTCAAAGATTTTCTTGAAAAATATTGATCATATATTGTAGATGCAGATGCTCGTAAATTTATTCCCGATGGACTGTTGTCTATGTCGGATGTAATGTTTTTTCTTATTTCTACAAGTTTAAAAAATTCAGAAACATGACTTAAAATAATTTGAATTCTAGCAAATTTTAAAAATATTGAAAATCACCAGCTAGATGTTTCAACGCAGCTGCATCCCAAGCTTCGATACTAATGTAACAAAATATATACGGATGAGCGCTTACGGAATGGGCAAAATCTAAGAAATGACAAAGAGCCAAATGGTTGTCTAGTAGAAACCCTAACGGCATTTTTGTTAAAACTGAAAAAAAAGATTTTCATAGATTGTATGAATACAAAAATAAAAGTTAAACAAAAATTTATAAAATACATACACATTGGTGACGGCCTGATGGGAGCAGCTGGAGTTAACATAGAAGTGCGATTGGAAAGTAATCTTGTTAAATATTGCAAGGATGACAATTGCTGTTTTACTCCAATGTCGCATTCACCACCAGTGTCTCTTGAAGCCTTAAATTAAATATGTATCATGTTGATTATGTCAAAATGAGAGATAAATCTTATTTTGAATGTCTGAAAATTAGAATTTATATTCGCTTGTTATAAAGATGAACTTTAAATCAAACCATAAGTCGAATAATACAAGAAAAAAGTATAGTTTGTGAAAAATGTTTGCAAAAACATATTTACGCGCATAAGGAAAATATTATCGAAACATTATGAAGAACTAAAATGCGGCCTGTAACAATATGAGATGTTTTCGCATTGCAAATTAATTAGAAAACTATCAAGTTTTCATTACCAAGTTGTGAATTTCTTTTTCAACAATGGCCGAGGTTGATTTTAGCTCTTCAATATTTCCTGATGTCCTAAGCACCGTCAAGAAAGAATCCGTAGATAAAGTTTCCTTGGAACTCTAAAAATAAATATATTCATTGCATTAGATGAAAAAATAAGTATGTACCTGAAATGTAAAATCTGAAAAGATTTTGACAAAGTTCAGATATATGATAAAAAAAATTGCAGTCAAAGGAATCAACACACGTGCAAGTCTAGTTTAGTTGAATTTAGATCTGTTTATGCAGTTTGTAAACTTTTCAAAGGACTTTAAACAAAAAACTACCACAATAATTAAGTTAGGACTGCAAGCTACAGTTTATACTCATGAAACCTATTTCACTTTATATCTCTGAATATACAGTATGTTATTATTCTATTATTTTTATTATATTTTTCATAAACATAGTTAAATTATACCAGTCTTAAAAGCAGCAAATTTAAATTATCAGGATCGATAATATAATCTACTAGTGAACTCGTCACACTACTCAACAGCGCCCGTAACAAGCACAATGTAGCGTTATTTTTTAACTCTTTCTTATTAAATATTAAGAATAGAATTATCTGGGATATTTCAGAAGCAAATACTGAAAAAAAGTTAACAAACATTAGTTTCGAAAGACATTATTAATAATAAGTAATAAAAAATTGTAATTAATATAAATAATAACCATTTTTTATTTTAGGATCCATACTTATGTACTTCCTTGTTATTGCTTTTTTTTCGATATCAAACTCTATCTCAAAAAATCTTTCTTCAATAGTGCTAGAACTATTAATGAATGTTTTTGTACTAGGTGTAAATTTTTGAAATTCTGGAACAAACATTATTCAAAAATCATTAACATTCACATAAAGGTTCTAATTTCACAACAATCAATTTAACAGCAAATCTTTATATTAGCAAATATGTAGTTTGATTTTCTTCAAATAAATTTTACCATTGAATGAAGCAACATCTGTGTCACTTTTATTTCTACGGTGGTGAGGTGTACTCCGAGCCGGAGATCGAGCGGGTGATCTGCGACGCTGTTGTTTAAAATTAGGAACAGTAACGCCTCCACCAGCCCCTCTAAATAATCTTAGATGGCAAGCCACATCATCGACTAGTTTACCTGTTATATAAGAAAGCCAGTCTACCGATTGAAGTCTGAAAAAATAATTTTGAATATTAGTATTATTTCGGATAACTTACAGGCTGCTAATGATGATGATGATGATGATGATGATGATGATGATGATGAGTATTATTTTAGGGATTATGGCTCGGTCCACAATCAAATTGGTGTTAGGCGTTATAATAGATAAAAAAAGTTAGAGAATGTTAATTTTTATCCCTCCGTTACTCGCATGTCGACAAAAATATCTTTAGAACCGGAAAATATAGATTTTTTTCTGTATACCTTTTTGTTACTAATCAATGATTTGGTGGAATATTTTTTGCCAATAATGAATGGTATTTGGGGAATTCACAGTAATATAAAAATCTGATCAAACTGAAAACGTACAGGGGTGTTTTCCTAAGATAGGTATTAAAATTTTTTTTCAGTTTTCTAATTCATGATTTAGTTTGCAAAAAATCTTTGTGCAGAATGCATTTGTTTCAATTTTATAACCAAATTTGTGAACGCATATTTTCAGCCCCTACGATTGTGAAAATTAAAAGCGCATAACACCAAATTTTGTTTGTAAAAAATAGCATCTGAAACCTTTGCAAAGCTTAATTTCATAATTATATCCATATAAATCTAAATCTCATCACTTGAAATTATTAAATAAAAACAATTTTTTACGAATTATTCACTAAAACTATATTCACTAGTGTCCGGAGACACCACACAAGTAATGAACATAAAATCGAACAAATATCGTTCTGAAAGTGTAAAACTAGGGAGCAAGTCTAATTGTAAATGGATAAGATGTGATAAATTGAAGAAAATAAAGTAAAAGTAAATACGGGAGAAGATATAAAAAAATTGAAAACACCAGCTGTTTATGTATTGTTATCTCTCAACCCATTTAATGTACATTCAAAAATGAGAATTATTAATGGGAATACTCAAATAATTGATTTGTATATTGAGTATAAAAAGTTAGTATTTACCTGTAAGAAATACTAGATGCACTTTCTAAGGCAGCTGATTTTATAGTATAAGTGAATTCAGAGTCCATGGTGATCAAGCCATACCACGATGTAACATAATCTTCTATTAATATATCAATAATATCTATAATAAAACCATCAACTTCTTTGTATCCGGTAATTCTCTTATCTTTTGTTTGGGTGATTTCAGTTTTATAACTTGTTGAATGTTTCTAATAAGCACAACAAATAAAATGAATTCAATATACGTATATATAGTATTTTTTTCATATAATAAAAGCCTTACTTCTAACACAATATTTGTAGAACATCTTTTTCCCAGAGGATCTGTCAAAAGATCGACTTGCGACGGATACTTTTTCGAGCCGTCAAGTGAAAGACAGATTATAGAATATCCTCTGAAAATTATCATAGAGAAAATAAAATGTAAGATTTGACAGAGCGATGCTTGATATCGAAAATTAAAGTTCGTATAGTTGTTTACGTACCCGAGCACGAATGTTATAGCAGTTATGAAGATTTTCAAACAACCAATCACACCAAATGTTGCGAAGAATAAGAATATTAAAGCACAAATCCATTTTGAACTAGATGAAATCATGTGAAAAGGAAATAAATATATATTGTGATAAAAACACGGCGCGAACTGCCACAAACTAATGACAGCTGTCAGTGCGATTTTTGGCCATAACAAGTAACTCGATGACAAAGCGCGTATTTTTCAAAATGTAGTTATTATATTTGAAAAGGCACATTCGAATGAATTTCAAGGTGACCAGACGTAAACGCATGCTACGCAAGTGCACACGACTCAAGCACATAAGACTCAAGTGCACAAGACTTAAGCGCACCAGATGCAAGCGCACACGACTCAAGCGCACATATTTTTGAAATTTTCAAATTAAAGTGGAAAACGTTTAAAATGAAACTGAAAGGACCAAAATATGTTTTTTTTTTGTTAAAAGAATTTCATATTGGATGGTATAGTATACGTACACAGTATTTTTTCAGTACCAAAGTACTATTTCTTTTTGCAAACTTTTCGATACTAAAGCGATTTTCACTGAAGTATCATTATTATCATGGGCATACACTGACAGTAGCAAACACGAGACGTTACAATTGGAGAACTACATAATGGTTAAATGATCCAATAAACGCTTTATAATTTATTTTAATCATGCTATTTCGAATTTTTTCGCGGATTGTGTGCTATTGTCGTTTGGACAAAAGTTTAAGAACCTACATTTTATTAGCTAATATTTCGCTGCCTGTAACGCCTGTATACCTAAGTATACATATAGTCTGTATATCTGTATACCTAACTATACCCAAGTATAGTCCTCGATTTACGACGGTTCGCACTTACGACCGAAAAATAGTATAAATATTATTTTAAATAATTATTTTTCAAAAATTACTTACTAAATCCCGAGCTGTCGTTACCTATGGATTTCGAGAAAAAAATAGACTCATTCGAATAATTGTATTAAAAATGAAAATTTCGATATGAATAAAATTGATGGATTTTTTTAACGGATTCAAATTACGACCAATTCGATTCGACTTACGTAAATTCAGGAACGTATCTACATACGTCGTAAGTTGAGGAATACTTATACTATAAATTACGGAATTCTTCATACACAGATTGTGCATAAAAGTGATTCCTTTTTCATATAATATAGTTTGTATTCATGACATAACCATAACATTTTTGTGAAATATTAACCGTTCGAGTATAAATAAATTTCATGCTTTCAGCGTTAAAAAAAATTTCGTTCACCATGTAAATATTATATTCTATTAGATTTATAATTAAATTATAAGCCTTATAAATATAAGGTTTATAATTTAATTATAATGATTTAAGTCCATTTGAAATATACAAGTGATATTTTCAATTACTTTTTGGCTTCAATATTGAGATTAAGTTCACGTTAATCTAGCATGAAATAATTCGAATGCATCACATTGGAAAATTACAAAATCATGTATACTTCGAAATTATAATTCAACATATTGTTCGGCTAAGCTAAAAAGTTTCACGCAACGAAACAAGAGATAATAAATAAATCATTTTCCGAGGTCAGAATTACTTTTTAAAATGGAAAATTCCAAAACTTTCACGGAAAGTTTCCGAAGAACTTTCTTCCAGTCGAAAACAGAGCGTCTATTTTGATTACGGCAGCGGATTATTTATGAGTTTTTCGAGTGGCGAACGACAAGTTTTTTCAGAAATTTGTGACGAACCATTAAAGTGAATGCGCAAATGAAAACAACCGTGACAATTTCGCCGTATTGTTTTCGGCGAATAGCCAATTCGAAAACGTCTCCGAACGAACATCGTAATCAAATAGGGGCGACTTGTCTAATTTCGTGATAGTCGAAATAAAGTTAGTTTTTTTTTTAAATGAAGCAAAGGTATTTAAGAGAACTATATTTACTAAAAGTTTGCCACTATATACCCGAATTCATGATGACATAGTTTATTGATAACCGTTCATGTATGATGCTAGTATAGACATGTATTGCGACTATTTTTTTGTTTTTCGCCAGAGTACACGGGTGATTCAAATGAGTAAAACAAAGTTTTCGTTCAACATATATTTTTTTTACTATCATTAGATAAAATAGGAGAATATGTAAAAGTTTGTCATATTTTTTTATTAAAGTATTTACAGGGATAAGTATGATAGCCTTAAGAAACTGCGCATTATTTTAAGCATTTTATATTAAGTTAACAACTTTAAGTTTTAAGATAAATTACAAATAATTCTTGCACAGACATCTAATAGTCAGTATTGATGAAAGTATTTATTATTAAAATTATTTTAAAAAATAAAAATAGTTTTTTCAAGTACTTTTGTTTTCTTGAAATTGCAAAAGGTTAAAATAAATCGCCAATTATTTTGAAAAAAATATTGTTAATGGTAAATATTCTATAACATTTCAATTCAAATTTTTTTATCATCAAAAAAATAACATTACGAAGCTTTTCTTAAAATTTAGTAAACTATCAGGGAATTCCACGACCACTATCACGGAATTAGACGTCTCAGATTCGATTATTTGAAGAGATGCCACACAAAACTGGTAACGAATTACAACATCTAAATAATGGTTCGATAAAAAAGAAGGTTGATGCTTTATGATTGTAAGCTTTGTTTTAATTATTTTACTATGGAATACATGATAATGACAAACAAGCGCTCAATGTCACAAAATTAGACAAGTCTCCCCTATGTTAACGAAAATTTGTCGATGAAACGAACCTCTTTGGCCACTAATCGGATCACGTGCTGTATTATATTATATTACTTCACGCGGCCATGTGGACCTGTGACCCATTATTAGGGTCACAGTACGTTCCAGAGGGAACTTAGTGCAAAAATTTGATTTGGGGGGGGGGTTAAAGGATAAAAATCAATAAGTAAATTACGATTTGATAAACAATATTGTGATTGATAGGGTTTTTTGATTTTGTTTTTTAAGTGGGTGGATTATTAGTTGTTTTCATTTTTTTTTGAATGATTTAAATCGAATAATTTTTTGGATTTGGATTAGAGGTCAAAAAAAGTTTGAAAGACGAACAACAAAAATATCTGTATGTGATAACTCGTATAAAAAATTTTGATTCGTTTTCTGAAAAAATTCCATCTAACGTCAAACAATTTTTTTTCGGATAACACATTTGAAAATTTTTATCTAACTGAATAATTATTGTACTATTTATGCAAAAATCGTACGTATATGATGTTATTTTTTTCGAAAAATACTATTAAAGGTTGTAACGGCTTTCTCAGGTAGTTCGTCAATTGTAACCCGCTTATCGGTTACACGGTGATGCTGTTGCGAATCTTACTTGTAGATGACCAGGTGGGAGGACAGGTAGATGATCTCAGGGTTCCAGAAATGAAACCAAGGGTTACTCGAGCCGATGACGCAGCTTTTATTTTACAGTTGATACACAGAGTTTACACAGAATACATATTTTATATTAAGTATAAATGCAAAGATTGGCGGAATATGCGAATCCACGCTAAAATCTCTTGATCATAGATCAAACGCACGAGAGATATATGCGGGGCGACGGTGGGCGAAAATCAAGAGCAAGCTTAGAAAAGTTCTATTGGTCCAGGTTTGCCTAGGCGTAGCCTTAGCGAATTTTAACCATAGAAATTTAAAAGCAATTCCAATGAATATGAAAGACCGAAGCGGACTCCAGAACGGTCATATCCATAGAATAATTCTATTGGTCCAGGTTTGCCTAGGCGTAGCCTTAGCGAGTTTGAACCATAGAATTTACTCGTGAGACAGTCACACAGTGTCTTGTCGATTTTCGGAAATGGTCCCGTTTATATGGCCGAGCGCTGTGCCCCTTCCTTTCGATTTTTCTTGCACGTGTCGATAACTGCCCTTTGTTTTCGACGGAAATAAAGGAGACCTTCAAGATGGTTGATGAACTTTGGGCGTCCTTTTCTATGACCTGGTCCCGGATATTTGGTGTCCCTATTCGGGATCGACGACCGAATGGCGCGGATTGTTGTAATTCAATCTAAACAGGAGATGTGGATGACATCTCTTTTGTACACGATCATACATGGTGTTTTTGAATATGATGTCTCTATTCCACTTCAAATGGTTGGATGTGTGCTGATTTCGTCTGGGATCCGGAACTAATGATGTTGATGACTTTCTTCGGGTTTTGAGTGATAAAACTATGTTTTATATACGACGCCGAGGAGACCGTCACTGGGCCGGGCGCGCTCGCATTTAATAGCTTTGTCGTAAAACGTATGCGCGTTGGGCCTCGGATTGAACTTTCGATCGATGATTTCGATTTTGCGATTGCGAAAAATTTGCGACGTTACAAGGTTTATATATTAGTGTAAAGGTAAAATAATTGACAAGAAATATGCTCATATGCTGGAGTATTTTCAACAGTTGATTAATATAAGATTACTATAACGTAAGATTAATATAATCAATATTTTAGCTATTTCGGAATATTGCGTCGAAATTTCGACCAAGTATTAACATTGTTATAAATATTTTGGACGATGTGTAGTCGTAAAATTAATTACGAATATACGATCAGATCAAAACCTCCAATAAACATGTAGATCGCGTTAATATTATTATTATATTGTATATAACAGTTGATATTTTGAAAGGAAAAAATATTATCTACATAATTACATTTTTTTCATCACATAATTTTCAGTAAGCTTTAATCTTATGTAGACATCCAACACTATTTTTCATTATTTTTTATAAGAAGCAAAAAGTAAGATTTCAATTACATATTGCAGAACTATATTTAGGAAAAAAATAAAACAATTCGCATTTTATTAAGAAAAGTTCACCGTCTGTGTGTACAAAAGCATCCACTCGACATTGTATTTACGATACTGAGTTGGCCTAGTTAGGAAAAACCGGAAATTGCATTGCAATTATTATGAGACAAACTATGAAAGCACATTTGTATGGACTTTTGCAATCGAAACCATAAAAATTTCATTGATAAACAACCTCTTTTTCATTTAATTGAATACTTCAAATACCATAATTTTTTTCTGTATAATTTAAAATTTAACTCATTCAAATAATTCAGAATATTGATCGATAAATAAAAATCGTTTTCCCAAAGGTGTGTTCAAGAAAATAATTTAATTTCTGTTTCATTTCCAAAAATATGACGATATCCTCTTAATTTTCATACTCCACTAACGTGTTTTTATTTAGATTATAAATAATTTTTTTTAATAGATTTTGTATTATTTGAAATTTTTATTAAATAAATATTGCTGTGAGAAAAATAAAATTAGCAATATGTTGCAAAATGCTGTTTTTTTCATAAAAGTATAATATGCATGAAAATTCAAGGCATTCAAAGAATTTATTCATAATCATGTGATATATCTCGACGTAATTTTCATAATAAAGTATAATTTGTAATTATTTTCAAAGTTTATGAAGAGGAAAGGTCTCCATACCTCCCCCTAACTACGTTCATAATTGACAGTAAAAAAAATAGCATGAGCGTGTCCAATTAACACAAAAATATATTCGTACATATCTAATTTGCTCACAAGATACGCTCATGCTTATATTCACAATGAAGTTTCACCCCAATACTCATATTTTATTTGAAAAAATAATAATATCCATTCGACATTATATCCATTGACTATAAAAAGGAAACAATCACAATAAAACTATTACAAAAATCTAGATTTCATTACGAATTTCTCTTCTATATCACCCGACCGTTTTATCGAACCGACCCACTTCAGCCACCATCACACCATAAACCGAATCAATCGACAACTTTTTAACAAAAAAAATCCAGAACGTCAGAAGCAAAACGAAACACTCCCGACTGGAACGCTCCTGGAGGGGGGTAAGTTTTCCCGAAGACCGGAAAACTCGGAAAAGCGTCCTGGAAACCGGCTGAGCGGTTCAGTCTCGTCCGAGGCGCCGAGGAGGCCGCACGTCCCGACGCTTTTCCAGGAAGCCAAATTTTCCCGGAAGCGGCAGTTTTCTTGGGGTCGGAAAATGAACACCACGCTGACCAGCATGGTGAGTTTTTTTTTTTAATTTTCCGTTCTCAATTTTTGTACAATTTTTTCATCCCATGTTCAATGTTTTCCATTTCGATCCAAATACTTTCCATTTCAAACAAAATAATCTGCATTTTAAATTAAATATTCTTCATTTTAAATTAAATATTCTTCATTTCAAAATTAATATTTTCCATTTCAAGTCGTTTATTGAAAATATTTTTTTTCCATTATCATTAGCATTTGTAGTACCGGTAAGCAATTTGATAATGGTAATGGAGAAAAAATATTTTCAAAAAATGAAATGTCAATATGAATTTTGAAATGAAAAACATTTAATTTAAAATGCAGAATATTTCGTTTGAAATGGAAAGTATTTGGATCGAAGTGGAAAACATTGAACTTGGGGTGAAAAAACTGTATTAGATTAAAATTAAAAGTATTTAATTAGATAATTTTTTTATTTGATTTGCTTTTATTTTATTGTATGATACTTTAATTTACATTACCGATTTTATATATTTTCCCACCGTAGGAATTTCGTAAAAAATTACACTATATTTTCGTTTATTACACTATATTTAAAACGTATATTATTAGAATATATTGAATAGAATTCGATTAACTGAAACGAAAAATATCGCATGAAAATAAAAGATGGATTTTTCTATAGTTCTATTCTTATTAGAAAAAAATCGTAAAAATATTTTCTGTCACTTCTGATTGTGGTTATTTCTCTAAATATATTTAAAATGATATTATCTATAGTTTAAAAGTTATTTTGAGAAATAAATTTGTTAATAAATGTATGATATTGGAAAATGTATATATGTATATATATATATATATATATATACATTTTCCATATATAAAATGTATATATATGGGTGGGAAAATAAATTTTATCGATAGTACTTCCTTAACGATATTAATTGAGGGAAAATTTTTGAACCTACAACACATTTTTTTCATATAGGGGGGGGGGATTTTTTTGGGAGCGTTCCGTTTTGGGTCCTGGGAAATATGGTCACCCTACTTATAAGGTAATGCACCAGTGGTCGAGCATGAATCTATAATTGACTAAATGTCAGAAAAACTTAAAAAAACGATTGATAGGCTGTAAACTACAGCCTATCAATCGTGCCCTTTCGAAAAATTACCATTTTTAGAAACCGTAATTTTTACGTTTTTATATTAGATAGTCAATTATAGATTTATGGTCAACCACTAGTGCATTACACTTTATTACATTGCACCTTAGTGCATTGCACCTTATTACACATTCAATAAAAAAATGAGGGATAATTAAATGTCCGAATTTTTTTGTATCATGATATTTTACATTATGCTATTTGGAACTCTTTTTTCATGCCATGTTTGAATTAAATATCTATTTATAAATAATATTGTTGTTATCAATAATATACAAAGTCGTTATCGTAGGTCGTATGAAACTAAATGCGCAAATTTACATTTTTTTAAAGAGAAAAATCAAATAATTTTTATTATTCATCGATATGAAAAATATGAACAAATATATTTATAAATCGGACAAATATATACTGCCATTTAATAAAAATATTTTTTTTCTTTATATACAATCAATGTGAATACTATATTTTTTAATTATTTTAATATTCATCTCATTACTATAATGAATTAAACTTTATTTTATTAATAAATCTGATTAAAATTAGCGGCCGAATATTCATCAACACCAATATATAAATAAGAAGATAAATATCACTATCAACATAATATAATATTATGAAAGTTAATCACAATCAGAAGAATCGAATTACAAAAGCGCTATGTCAATCGGTTACGTCTCACGTAGAAAAAAAAAATAACAAAACATCCTCTTCATCCCCGAAAACACCACAATTAAATATTTTCAAATATGTTGTGCATTCCCAATAATTTATTAACCGTCCACAAATCAGTCGAGGAAGTGCACAAATAGAACCGAACTGTGTATTCAAATCGGGCCGTCTGTTCGGCGCGATTGATTATTTTCGCGCGCTTTTCCCCCGTCCCCCGCAGCCATTTCCTCTATTTTTGTTTTATTCGGCCTTTCGCGATATTTATGAAAACAAACAAACCATACATGCGCACATGTGGGCGGGAAAAATCGCGTTCGAAACGGCGCCATCGCGGAAAAGCCGGCGTCCTGGCGGCTCTCTTTGTCCTAGCTTTTTGTCCTAGCTTTTTGTCCTCGGACATGCTGCGTTTTAAATGCAGTTTCGCAAACCGAGACAGACAATGGCTTCTGTCAGATGCACAAAATGAATAAAAGCCGTGCCGATACAATCCCACAGGACAAAGGCGGGCTATTTCGGGATTTCGCCGAAGTCGATTAGTGGTCTTCGCTTTCGGGCGAGGCTCGAGTTTTATTGGCCGAATATTGCGGACAAATATGGCCGGTAATAAAATTAGATCAAATATGAATCTGGGCGTATGGGGCTTTTGTTGGGCGCTCGTTTCGGATAATAAAAGGGGGACGCTTGATCGGGACGTGTGTGCGCTTATCGGGGTAGGGCGAGGCTCTATGGTAGCCCGTGCGAAAGAGCGTCGCTATGGGGTCTCACCCTGGAGTCTTCAATGGTTCGGAGGTATCGGAAAATTTTCCGGCCGTGGGTCAAAATCGAAGGGGTTAAATCATTTTGATTGAGAAGACATTTCGGGTCAGTAGTAGGAATGTCAAATTTGTCGACAACTAACGGGTAGTACCCGGCGTTTCTCGAGACTCTGAAAATAAATTGTGTACTGATTGTAATTATTGTTGCAATTAATCGCGACGCAGACACAGTTTATATTATAATTTGTATGACGATCGACAGAAAAATGCTGAAAAAACTGAATTGCGAAATGATATTAAAAAACTGAACGCTTACTTAGTTATTACGGGTTTCAAAGTACATTTTGGACAAATTTTGTGAAGATTTGTGTATCGGTTTAGGAGTTTATTAGATATATACATACATACATGCACAGTTTGAGTTTTATATATATGTACATAGATTTCATTTGCCGGTAATCCGGTATTTATTTTTTTCTAAGTACCAGTTTATCGTTAATTCTGGTAAATTAAATTAAAAAAAATAAAAGCCGAAGAAATCAAAAATACTTTCGCTAAAAAAAACCGTACACTTACAAAAACTAATTTTCCTGAAAATTCCGAAAAATAATTATTTATATCGAAAATTTACCGGTAAATTACCGAGCTTTTATTTGGATCATATACTAGTAAACTGGTTTACAGATAATAACATCCCTAGTCAGTAGATATTTTCGTATTAAAATAGTCTTTTATAATAGTAAGTAATAGGATAAATTTCACTGAGAAAATAATAACAATATGATTTTAAACTTTAAACATTGTTGTAATTGTAATAATTATAATTGTTATTATTACAAAATCAAATATAATTATCAAATTATCACCCTTGGTGCTGAATTTATGACGTGAATTTAATTAAGTCTGGTTTATAATTAGTCACATAAGACGAATACAAGCGTCTGAATTTTTGATTGTTCTTACTTAAAATAAATTTCACCTGTGAAAATATTTGTTCTCATTTATAAGTAGAACTAAACACAGAAAAAACAGCAAAGCTAATTTTCTTTAAAGATAAAAACTTCGTTGGATGTGATGTTCAACACGTTATAATAAAAAGCTTGAAAAATCACGATCATCTTCCGTTTTTTATAAATCTTTCCGTAATGTCTTGAATTTATGCGTCCACAACCTTTATTTTCAGAACTGATGTGGGTCGTATAAAATTATCAAATAGGTCATTTGATGATCTGCGGATCATAAGTTACCGATGTCTAGTTTAGAGCTTTCCATGTTGGCCTTTTTTGGAGTTTTAGTATGGTAAATGGTGTTTGTTCAGTCGTTTATCGCGATCGTTAAAATTTCGCGAGCGTAAATATTTTATCGCTCGAGTTATAAAAATTATTTATTGAAAATTATATTAATAGCATATGTTGAAAGCTTGAATCTCACGTTGTAATAATGCTTTCTTTTATAGTATAACGAATCACCTCCTAGGAGATTTCACAATCGGATTTTGTAAAAAAAATATACGTGTGTTTCGAATGATTTCAGAATTTCATATGAACCGTGAGGCGTGTTTTTTTTTAATCATTCGAATACAAAAGGGATGATTGTTTTTTTTCACAGCTTCCTCTAAACACTATAGCGAACTAGTTCCATTGTTTTCGGAAATAGTTCAGCTCTGCTCCTAACCTTCCGTTTTATTTATTTTATTTATAAACAAGCGCCAAAGTATCGTGGAATAGAACGTGAATCATTCACCGTACTATGCACATTTCAGTCAGTTTAAGCGCACGTTTCCACAGCATTTTATTTATATTGAAGCCAAAACACCGGTCGAATTTTCTAGAAATAACGTATCGACATCGGCCGTTGATGGCTTAAGCTTTTTTGCCTTCATATTATTTTGTTTACTTGAATACAGAGCTTTTGCAGATCGAAATTTGACATATGCCAATATACTAGTGCGAAATCAAGCATTAGTTAGATATTTTCTATTCATTTATTACAGAAAAATGATTACAAAATTTAACTATTTAAAGAAAAAAAATAATGCATACAATATGAATATATTTTACCATTTATTTCATATATAATATATGTATGTCTCGATATATTTAGATTTTGATCTAGATACATTCGATTGAAATTTTATTATATTTCTTTGTATATGAGAATACTTTACATCTATTTTTCATAAATCGATTCTTTCATTATGTGTATATTCTTTTCAACCTTTTGAGAGCAATATATTTTTAAGCCTTATTAACCTGAAGTATATGTTTTGATAAAAGATTATATAATATTTACAACGAACTTCAAGGCGTAGCTTGAGATTTATGATCGTTAATACAAATATGTTCTAAAATGGTACATTTCATTTTATTTTTAAGTTCGTCAAATTTACGAGATAGAGAAGTAGTATAAAATATGAAGTTTCAATGTAGCAATATTACAAAAAAGGTTAAGGATTTTTACGTTGTTTCACGTTTAATGTTTCAATTCTTTATTTTTTTTCTGATTTTGTATTATAATATAATAGATAAGACTATTTAAATCATATTTTCTTCACTCGATTTGTGTACCATTTCAATTAACTCTTCAATTTATCAAACATAAATGGATACAAAGGTACAAATTCTAAAGAATTTATATCTATTCAATGAATAAAAAATTCAAAAATCTGACAAACATCAGAACTCAAGTTAAAAATAGAAAACGCATTTGGTGCCAAATTAGATTTCTGAAAATAAAATAACGATCCATCTCTTACAATAATAAACAAGTACAACTACAATAAAAATAGGCTCAGCCCAATTCGCTAGACAATACGCCTGTTTTTGAACAAAATCGTCCTCAAAGTTAGTCCTCATTGTGATATACTCGTAAGTACGATTATACCTTTTTCGAACTCAGCTTTCCAGAAATTACCCTTTTAAGGTCGTCGACAGACTCTGAAGTCTCGCGTTAAGTTTTCTCGACTTTCTCCATATAATCATGGTACGTTGTGGCATCCTCGAAGCGAAATGGTTGAAGATGGTACATTATCATATTTTGAATCAGTTCCGCACAATGAGCCCGATGTGAAGTTGGATATATTCAAATTGAATATTATATAATACTTTTTTTTCAATATTGTTAAATAAGTCAGAAGTTGATTAATAAATCGATATAAAAAAACTGTATAGAATCAATTGTATTTATGTAAATATTATAATATATTATGTTTCGAAAAACCTTCGATGAAATTATATAATATGGAAAAATTATACGGGTGTCACAATCAACACGTGTCAATGACAAAAACCTTCCAATCGTTATTCAACGATTTATTACAGGTGTTAACCTGTAATAATAAAATCAATATATGTAATCATATAGAATATTGACATGCACATGTAATGAAAGAAAATTTTGCAATTGATTGTTAGTTGTTTTGAAAATAAAATTTTAATCTGTGGAAGTAAGATAAATTGGGTGTTTTGTAAATTTTAAAATGTTCAACTCATTTATTTAAAAAAAATCGTTAATAATAATACATAAATTGAATTAGTATTGTGCACTTATATTCTTCAATTAGATTGTGTTTACGAACTCTATTGGAAACGATGCGATATTTCCCGGATAAAATCATGTTTTTCACCGTAGATACCTAATAGGCATTTCCGCTACTTTTTATTCGATTTATTTCTCTGAAACAAACATTATCAGCTCGAATAAAAATCCGCGTTTAATCAGCTTTCTGTCTTAAGTTCCTGTAATGTTAATTGAATTTAATTCTTCGACATTTTTTCCTTTATTAGTTAAGAAGGTCGTTTTTAAATTAATTGGCATATTAGAAAAAATACTGATTCCATTCGAGATATTTTAAAATTACACATGATTGTATAAGTGATGTATTTTATATTTATAAGATTTTTTCATTATAAATTTTACGTCTTACGTATCATCGAACCTTTGTTTTCATCAAAGTCTTCCGAAATAACTTTTAGCTAAATATTCGTGTCACATTCAGTTGAATGTTTAATTTTCCGATTCGTTTGAGTTATAATGAATTCATGAATTCAATTTTGATGGAAGCATTAATTAAGAAACGCGAAATTATTTCAAATGTTATTAAAACATATTCACAGGAATATTACCGGATCGATTCAAGATTATTTCGCACAATTTAATTCGCACAATTTTTATGTGTGCTTTTAAAAGTAATCGATATACATATTATACATCGTTCTCTCGGCTTATAAAGTTTTTCTTTTCTCTAGAGAACAGCGGTTAACTCAATTCAATTTAACTGCACGGTTTAATCATAAATTAATATTTCTACACATGATGAAATTCATTTAATATAAATCTTATGTGCAAATTTATTATAATTTCATTTTGAAATTCTTGACCTAGTTTAATATTTTTCCTGCACGGCGGAAACTTTCGCCGGATAGACATTTCGAAAGATAGTCGTGGATTTTATATTAAATTTTATTTACATACAATAAAAATTGAATTAGCGGAATGAAAAAAATGTTCAATTATATTTATTATATTTTGTTTTCATCTAAAGACGATAATTTAAGCCGATTACGATCGCATCGATAAATGACTACCTGTTGCATCTCACAGTTCTAAAATAAGGCCGATTGTTTGTCGATGTTGATGCAAGTTAATGTTTGATGTTAACTTGCTAATAGCCAATTTGTAGCAGATCCAATTTTGATGTCAAATCACAGGAGTCATGGTGCGACATTAATTAATGTTATCAAACAGGCTTCTCCTTGAATAATTTAACGTTGAATAATTTAGTCTTAAGATAGTGCAATCAAAACATTTCCCCAGCACTCATCTAGTATTTATTTTTTTCTCGTTCAAAAATAATCGACTCTAACAATGCGATTTTATTCGAATCTCCGCGAAATAAAAGCAAAAAGGCGTCAGATCTCGAATGTATCCAAGATTGCAAAAATAATAATCACTGCTGAGATAATAAACAAAACGCCAGTTTCAAGTTCATATATAATATTGAGAATTCGCGCGTAATAAAATAACACACCTATCTTGCTTTATTATATTTGCATATTTGATTGTATATAGGTCAGGCATTGCAACTGTGACAGCTCACTGTAAAACGTATCGGTTTCATGCAGGATGAATCAATTTAATCTAGTCGAGTGAGCTGAAAACGTATAGGTATGATAAGATTATAAAATATTGTATATGCTGTATTTACATTGCGTAGTTCAGTTTCGGAATATTGTGCGCTTCAATATAATCACGGGAAGGAAGTTATGGAAGGAGTTTACATTTGGGATTCGTGGTTTTCGAATAGGCGGAGTTAGGCTTTAGAATCAATTTTTTTATGAATAATATTATAGGAATGTATATTCTTGTGTTCGAGTTGAAAAATAATGCTTCTTTAGCTTAAAAACAAATTAGGACCCTTTGATTTTAGTCTAGTATCTCGAGCGAAAATGATCGACAAAAATAACCTCGACCTATAAATTTTCGATATAAAATTAATGATTTGATTTGATTAAATTGTTTAATGGTAATGTTTGTTTATTATTTCACGAAATACACTAAAAATAGCTTCGAAATCACATTAAAAAAAATAACCAAATTCTCAATTAAAAACATGTATTATATAATGCCACAATTGTGAGATCCGGACTAAGCTGGGAGTATACGATTACAGTTTTTAAATGAAAATTCATGATTTTTTTTTATTATTTCATATGGTAAAATTTTGTCACATTACACATTTTTTATGAAATATATTTGTATGTTAGTTCCATACAAATATACTGATGGAATTTATCTTCGTTTTTTATGTGTTAACCACTATTACTTTTGAGAAAGTAAGCTTATTATTTTATTTAAACGATATTTTGATTGACTTGTATAGAGTAAGCCCATAATGTACATTATAAATATACTATTATATTAATTAATCTAGTTAGTGGTGACGTATTTATGATGGTCCTTTTCGACCCTCAAGTGTGTTGTATTTGTCAACTTCACATCACATATTTTGTTTTATATTGATCACGTCACGGACATTCTCAAAAACGTATTTTATTGCATTAATTTTTTTCAAGCCATTTTACAAATGGAAGCGATTATTCCGTGTGAAGAATTTAATAACTTTTCTATGCTTTACAATTTATTGAAGACAAAGTGCAACTGTTGCGACTAACAATATTTTCGATTTACTAGACGATGTTTTGGAGATTTAGTATGTTTGTCAGAGATGGTTCCAAAAGTTTCGATAAGGAAGTTTTGACCTTAAAAATCGCCCTAGAAGTGAAAAACTGATGATCGTGGATGAAGAAATTATAAGAGCCAAAGTTGAAATAAATCCAATTACAACTATTTAAAAATTTGGTGACAATCTAGGATACTCTAGCACAAGTGTGCATGAATACACGAAAAAAATTGGCAAGGTGTGAAAATAAGGAAAATAGACACTACATGAATTGAGCGAAGACAATATGGACTAACACATATCCACATATTTCGAAAATCATAAAAAATAAAATTATAGTGCAGGGTCGGAAACAATTCGACATCCTTTGTAATCTCTGGATTTTGCACCATCAGATTACCATTTTTTAGATGGGAAAATTTTTATAAATACAGAGAGGTGAAAAGGGGACTTTGATTTTGATTTATAACCGACACATTTTTACAAAAAGAGGATAAAAAATTTGATAGAAAGGTGATAAAAATTTACAAAAAAAACTGAAATTTTCACAATCTTCCTTGCACTGTCACCATATTTTCATAAAAAAATTTAAATTTAGCAATCTCCAAATCACCTCGGCGACACATAAAAAGAACTCCCCAACACCAACCATATTCACGAACGACCTTCACCTCCCCCCTCGAAGGTCACCCCCTCAAGAGTGGCCATCTCCGACTCGCGTTTTCACATTTTTCCATACAGAACACCGTCACCTGACGACTCTCGAGTGCAATCGAGTTCGTTCGTTCCGTGTGACGATCGGATCTCGAGTGCTGCTAACCGTTAGTTGCTCGTCAGCAACTTCTTCGCGGCTGTACGTTTTCTGTTTTTAGCTCTTTTCAGGCATTGGATGTTTCTTTTGTGTCTGCTGATTGTCCGCGGGTCGGTCAGGGTCGGGCCTGAACTAGGGCTTGCAATTTACCGTCAAATTTCAATTACCGGTAAATGGTAAATATTTTTTTCCATTGCCGGTTTACCGGTTACTTACCGATAAATAAAAAAAATAGACGTATGTAGATTAGATGATTAAAGTATAACTGTATATGGCTATCTTTACTAAAAACAGTATCCTTGATTGAGACCTAAATAATTTCAAACACGTTATAGATGAATAATGTCACATAAATCTATACATATATTTTATATGTGACTTTCAGTGCTGAAACTAAAATTAATGATAACCCAAGGTTCACAAAACCAAAGTGGCGCCCCTCACACTCATAAAAGCGTCCTTTCAAAATTTTTTCACAATAATCTTTTGTTATAATATGCCTATATCTGTCCTTAATTCACGATAAAATATTTTTCGATAATTACCGATGGTACGTTTTTGGCTATTTACCAGTTAACCGGCTAACTGGTAATGCTAGCCTGAACGATCGTGGGAAAATGAACCCGGCGAACGTTGTGGAAAAGTTTAATTTGACGTTGAACGAAAATTTTGTATTGTCGATGTAAATTTTCAATTGATTAAGTAAATAAGCTTTGTTTGGTCCATATGAGAAATTTTTAGTTTGTTATTGTTATATTATTATTGAAGGCGTTTATTATTTTTGAAGTCATGAAAAACAATGTGTGGATAATTACGTGGAATCGGTGTTGAAAATAGATAATGGATTTGATGTGTTTTTAATTATCGATTGAATTTATGTAAGGTTCAATATGTCGATGTGTGTATAGAATTTGTAAATAATCAGTTATTTAGTGAATAACGGCTGCGATTAAAAAGTTAGGAATTTTTTCCTATTGAATTTTTAATTCGAAAAGTTTTGAGGCTTTTTTTCGTATAAATTCCGATACGATATAATCGAAGAATACAATTTTCTTATGAAATAATCATGAAAATTGAAAATAAAACAATATTTAATTCAATTTATTTTCTTATAAAATAATAATCAGGCTCAAAAACTCCTTTGATATCAATCAAATAGCCGACAAGATTATTATTTTAACGAAGCGATTCAAATAAAATTTTATTATATATCCAAAATCATTAGGCTTCTAACATCCGATAGAACCAATACCAAAACACGCATTACTATCTGGAAGAAACACAGATAAACAATATAATAAATAAATTCATTTTTCATTTACACAAATCGTATTATTGTCAACTTGGGCCTTTTCACAGTTCATCGACGGCGTGAAAGCTCGATGTTCAACCTCCCGGAAAGATATTTGCAGTATGGCAGGACACTATGACACGAAAAACAAAGAACGAAGATTCTGCAAAGGCTCCTTGCATTTTCTACATTTTATTGTTATTTATATTTTGAACGTTTTACTGTCCAGATGTGTTTAAAGCAGCGAAACGGGGCCGCGCTCAGAATAAACAAACCGAACGGCGTTCAATAAACACCGATTGATCGTCTGTTTACCGTTTTTCTGTCGGAAATTATGTTCTTCCCACTGAAGAAGTTTAACACTATCCGATGACAATGTAAAGGATGAGCCCTTCGTGTTTTGGACGCGAATATTCATATTAGTTACATATTTTTATTCGAATTTTCAACGAGAAATTTTGGTCGTTTTACGTTGATTTAAAACTAGAAAAATGTATCGTTTATATTTATAGAAATTTTGTTGGACGAGGTTTTAATTTTCGTTGAATCACTTAGGAAAAAATTTCTGGATTTTGGCATACATATTCAGTACTTGTGCAAATAACCGAATTATTCATAACGCGATCAGTGGAATTTCTATCAGTATGTTGAATATTTGTAGCTATGAATAGTGATTGAGATATGAACGTTTTCAGGTGTTCAGGGTTTCATTTTAATTATTGTATAATATAATTTTCCGTTTGAAACAAAAAAAATATCAATTGTTAATATCACTCGTTTATCACGATTTTGGTTTAACGTTGTTTTTATTTTGTCGAAAAAAAAAAATGGTTTTCAATAAAATTCTGAGTATTATATAATATTTTAATGCGTCTTTGCCTTTTCGTATTTTAAAAAAGGCACCTGAAAAAAAGCAATATGTACATTTTATGAAAATTTAGTTTCTTGAAGTCTTTCCCGCGAATTCCCTCGTTTTCAACTAATTTATCAGTTCTAAATAACACCAAAAGTGGTAATAAAGCCTCGATACATTATAATTTCAAGGATTTCCACGAAAACGAATAAATACAATTTTTATTTTCTCTAAAAGAACCAATCCCCTTATTTTCTATTCATTAGTTAGATCCAGAGGAACTTATCCTATGGATACCTGTATATTATAATATTAGAAATTTGCAACTGACTTTCATTGTATAATATATAATTTTGCTATTGATACATACAATCACAGTATAAACCTTATATAATACACACGAATAACATTAATTTCGAACAACTTCTGCAATCTGAATAGCTTCCAGATTGGACAAGACGTAATCATTGAATATGAATTTATATTCGAATAGTTCAAACGTGAATTATTCAAATCTGTCAGTATCGGATATCGTAAAATCAAACTAACAATTTCTATAAGATAGAAAGTACACCTGCTGTAAAAAAAAATTATAACAACCAATGAAACTCTACCGGATGACATATAATAAATAATGAAGGAAATGCCAATTACACGAAAGAAAATGAAGATACAGAAGTAATCGGAACAGAGGAATCGTTCTATAATTGGAAACGGGTCTTGTTCAATGCCAACTCCCGACATAGACCTGCAAATATTCCAGGAATGTGCACGGATGGCCATTTTATTGAGGGGATAAGCGTGAATAATTAGATCGGTGTAAATTTCGCTAATTACGGTCGCGATAATTAACTGTTTGCCGCCGAACGGTTAGCGTTGACAGTTAAGTTGTAAACTCGGGTTTATGGTGTCGGTGTTGGTGTTTAAGATGTCTTATGTTGGATGGATTAGTTACCATCCAACATAAGTTGGAAGGCAATTACTGGTAAATGACCTAAATAATAGCTCGGTAATTTACCGGTAAATCCATAAATTTTCTTTTTTATCACATTTCTGAACAAATTTGTGTTTTAATTTGAATAAAAATGCATTGTGAGAGCTTAAATTGGGTTTCTTAACGTAATTCTTGCATCATAAGTGCGTAAATTAAATTTCACGCTTAGTTTGGATTTTGGAGGTTATTTTTGTCAGTTTTTAACCATATTTTAATGAGTTTTGCTTTTACATGTTGTATTAATCACCTTTAACCGTATAAATTATTAGCATAAATAATTTATAAAAATAATTTGCCGAAACTGATAAACATAACCGCCCTAGAACGCCTGTAAATATTATAAAATTCCAAGTAAAATTTGTTTAAATATTTTCAAAAAAAGACCCTTTTTTAATTTTTCTCAATCAACCCTGATGATTTTCCAATTTAAAGAATTTTCCATTTGCATCACCTCACACTTTTTGAGCAAACTCAAATATAGGTTTTAAGTAGATTTCTACGAGCCCGTTTTTAAATGCAATAGCAATATATAATATTATCGGTAATATACCAGTAAATAAAAATTGCGGTAAATTTGGCCTCCCCAATTATGTATAATTAAGGAAAAGCGCGAATCGAAATTGTTTCGATGTTAAATGTAACAAATTGGTTGGACAGTGGGAGTCTTTGTGAAATTGAACACATTTAAGATGCTTATTTTTTTTGTCTGATGAAAACGTAATGTTTCAAAAGAAATTTAAGCGTTATTAAATAAATATATATTTTATGAATGTGGTGTTTTTATAGAACAAGGAAAATTCTTTTGTTAGTTAAATTTTCACAACGAATTTTCTGCAGATATTGTACTTAAAACTCGTCTGAAATTTACATCGCATTGCATTTTCAACTATAAGATCTGGTTGAAACGACGAATAAAAATAATTTCATTAAACCGAATACTAAAATTACCTAACAATGGGCATTAATATGTACATATTTATAAATTAACATTTTTCGATAAGCGAAAAAATGAATTTATAAACGGGTAAATAATAAATAAAAACCGCCAGATTATATTCCGTTCGGATGAGTAATATTGGTTTTATCCGATCCAATAAACTTCACGATTATGGTGGTTTTATATAATCTCTCAAACATTTCGCTTACACCATTCATTTTCAACGAGTCCGATTGAATTGTGCATAAGGCAAACAAAGGATTGAACGTGAAAAGTATTCTGAAAAGCTTTCAATTCGATTATGAAAAATGTAACACTCATATCGACAATTTGAACTGCTATGATCGTTTTTCAATAATAATTTTGATTCGATACCAATTGCAAGTTCAAATACGTTTCCGATTTTCTAATATAAGCTAAACCACTGAGCAATTAAATTTACTCAAAGTTAATTTTCTTGTTTTGATATTTTACTTCTGAAAGTTTACCGACCGTAAAAGCTCTCAAGCAATAACGTTACGTACGGTACAATACAAAGTATACAATCGACGCTTAATGAAAGGTTTATCTTTAAATAATACATTGTTCATTTTATCATAAACATGTTATATCTAATAGATAACCTTACATATCAATTTGATAGACGTGGATCTTACATATCAATTTAACAGACATAGATCTTATATATCGATTTCATAGATATGGATTTTACATATCAATTTGATAGACATGGATATCATATATTAAATTAATAGACATAGATCTTACATGTCAAATGGATAGACATGGATATTTCGAGAATATTGTTATATTGTGAATGTATTATAGTTTTTAGATCATCGTGTTATGTTACTAATTGTTCAAAAAGACTTATATAATAATAATAAAAAAAATTATTTATAAAAACACATTATACATTAATATAAATACAAATACAAAATACCACCCTGGCATGACAGGTTTCCCCAAATCGCCAAGGTGGTTCAAATATATAATATCATATAATATCATAATGTTTTATAATGTACTTTATCACAAAACAAAAGTATGTTTGTCACATTTGTGATAGGCCTTTTAATAGCCCAACGTCATTTCATCAGATTCAAGCCTTATTCCATCCATTATGATATTTATTAGGTCAAACACATGAAAGTTTAACGATGGGAAAATTATTTTTGTTACTATTATCGATATCCTACCTGTTACAAATATGCAAAATATGTATATCTAACTTCAATTAAAATCACAAAGTTGAACAATTTATTCTATAAAAACAAATATATGTATATGTTCTTTATTGAGAATGATTTTATTTATATTGAAAAAATGAAACATACATACATATATGTTAAGTTATTGAACTATATAACTATATATTGATACACTACATATAATATAATAGAACTATTATATTATAAATATTATATGTAATTTAATAGTATTTACTAGAATTTCATTGAAAAGATAGATGATCGATGTTCCGTTTGTGGACTTTCATTTAATGTTTGACATGTACATTATGTAATATTACAATATTAATTCCCTATACATTGAAATTTAAGATGAAATCAAATATTTTGGTAAGATTACAATAGTTTTAGTGTTCATAGCATCATCACTGTCAAATATTTTGAAGTTGAAAACACAAAAGCACGTCAACTATAAAATAACAAACGTTATTTATTATACAATCCATCAAAGTGAAAACAATGTATTGCGAAATTAGAAATATTCTCAGGTATCGGATTGTAGGTTCTTTGAGTTCTTCGCTGGAAAATGAAAACAATTTTTTATTACAATAAATAAAATGTTTTTATGTCGACATTAATCCTAAACGTGATAATGGATTCTGTAAAGTGGTCGCAAAGGGTTGTCAAACGGGAATAATCCTTTCTTACACGAGCGTGTTGATATTTTATAATTATATACTTGTGTGTAATTGTAAGTAACTAAAGCAGAAAATTTAAAAAATGGATATATAACAGGGATTTTCAATAAATAATAAATCTTTATATCAAACGAATTCAATTATAATTCCAAGGATACGATATAAATTTAGAATACGATAAATTATTTACGCAACTCCAACTATACGCAGTCGTTGATTCAATAAAATTCATAAGTTCAGAAAATTTTTATTCGAATACATTATTATACGCCATTAACTAAAATTAAAACGTTACTCGAAGAAAAAAAAGCTATTTTCGTTGAAAACTTCCATGGGAATGTGCAAGCCATTTGACGTTCTGATTAAATTTCCTAGAAATGGAAAAATTCTATTGAATGGACTTCGAACTCATACAAAACGCTGCACTTAGGTGACAATATTGTGGTACGTGACATTCTATTTTATTTTATAGGAAATTAGAAAACGATTGCGAACAGAAATCGTAGAAATTTTCCCGTCCATAAGAGGAATTCGACGAAAAATAACGATGAAATAAGTGTGACGATATTATTGCAAAGATTACCTGAATAAAGAGATATATTTCGTTACATTGTTCATTCTGATCAATTGTATTATTATATATTATATCTCAAAATAATGAAGCCTAAAATGGGTCTTGAAATGTGAGATATTCAATAGGAAATGAATGTTTTCACGTGAATAATCTCACGAAGACATCTTCATAACAGCAGCGAATATTCGATTATACAACAGACGTAAGATTTCACGTTGCAGAAAATATCGGGCATTCCCCATACTTAAAAATATACGCTAAATCCGTTTTTATTTTCTGAATTACGTATTATATAATGTGGCTACATTCGGTTATCGTAATTTATTATACAATCAGACATTGTTTAAGGATCAAATATTAAATTTTGTGCAATGACTACTTGCTACTCCTTTTTTCTTTTTAGATCGATCGATTTATCAAACATATTGAAATTCATCTCGTTTTCAAAATCAAAATATTCAACCCGAAAGTATCATTTAATTTTATACAAATTCAATTACATACTTCTGATTTTTTTTCAAATAAATAGTCCTCATTTTTCCTCATAAACAGTTAATATACATTGGCTGGCCATTAAAGGTTAGTATTTATAACGAATGGTATATATTAATATTAAACGGTAAATTTGATTATAACTAACGGTCAATATCAATATTTTTGACAGCACAGATAAGCAGAAACTTTTTGCACCATCAAAAGTTTGTCCCTATATTTTGATGAAGCACGCTTTATTAGAATATTGCTAAATATGTTACAAAGTGTTCATTTTCACATATTTATGTAATATAAGTTCACTAATTAATATTATATTTACACGTACTTCAATTTTTAATTAATGCTCACAATACTATTTCACGCACTTGATTTAATTAGCTGAAGTTAGATTAAATAGTATCACTATTATTTATTCTGACAACCTAATAAAATTATTATATACTGACTCGAAAAATATTTAAATATTGACCGAATATATTTTTTCCATTTTAAATTAAATTGTTAGCGTTGATTTAGCACTAGGTAGATCCAATTTACCGCAATTTTCATTTACCAATATTTTTTTATAATTACCGATAAATTAAATTGTGTATAAAAACCTGAAAAAATAATGAAAAACCAAAAACAACCGTAAACTCACACAACCCAAAATTTCTTCAAAAAATATTTTCAAAAAAAAAAAAAACAATATTTTTTAAATAAAACCGTACATACAACCCAACATTTTCCAGTAATGACCTCCCTATTCAGCACGACAGGTAAAAAAAAACACACCAATACGAACGTATACACTAATTTTCAAAACAAACACTCAATAACATGCGACAAACAATAACATTTCGACAACACAATTATATTTTTAAAAATATCTGCGACACAAAACCAACATTCATCGTTTGATCGTACCCAAATCAAATTTTAGCAAAACAAAAACCCATACGATCAACACAAACACCCATTACGCAAACGTACCGTGAAAGACTTGTACGTATTGCGTACAAAAAGCGAACACGCGACTTCCATAACCCACCGTGTACCTGTACAGGGTGACTCGAGTGTCGCTGACACTCGTCACGCATCCCCATAGCCGTCAGTTGTGTAACAAAACGCGTGATATTGTCCCGATTCGATGTCTGTTCGATTGTTCTATTCATTATTCAGTTCCTTGGGACGTGTTAATTGGTCGGAGGCTTCGAGGGGTTTGTGCGATCTAATTGTAAGTACTGCTGTTGGCAGTACTGATTTTTTTGTACGCGATGGAGGTTAGTTCTGTGACATACTTTGTTGTTTAAAGCAAAATTTTTATGAAAGTTGAGTTATTTTGTGAAAAAAATACTTGTTTAGTTTATCATCGTTTATTTTTTTATGGTCGTTTTTAAATGTTATATAGGGTGTCCCTAGATTCGCGCAAGATTTGAATTTTACGCCATTTGTGCGGTAAATTGTTGAGAATGAAAAAAAAAATAGCGTGATAGCTGATAGTTCAGGGTTATTCAAAATGAAGCGTTACATAAAAAAATAACAACGCATTTTTTTGTTGATTATTGCTTGCTCTTGGCCGTGTAATTTCTCGTTTTGATGATCAGATCATGCGATTTCGCCGTTACACTTTTTTTTTTGAGGGCGTTTTTGAACTTTTAGGTTTATGCCAATAAGCCCACGACTACCCACTCCTTAAAGGAGGAAATTAAGCGTTGCATCAATGAAATTCAGCCATATTTAGGGAAAACGGTCATGGAAAATTTCAACAAAAAAGTGCATATATGCCAGCAAAGCCGTGGAGGCCTTTTACCCATGCTATTCCATACAAAATTATTTCTTACATGAATCTTGAGACACCCTATATATTGGAAATTATAGTTGATATTTTTTCTGATGCTGATGCTTTTTGTCTGTGCGATGAGGTGATACTTTTTCAAAGGATACAAAATATTTAAATATTTTAGGGGTCAATATTATTTTATTAGGCGGTCAGTGTGAATAATAGTAATACTAGTTAATCTAACTTTAGCTATTATAGTAAAATCGAAAGCAGTGTTATGAGAATTAATTAAAAGTTTAAGCAAGTGTATATATAGTAATAATTAGAGAAATTAAACATATGCAAAACTGAACTCTTTGCCTATAACATATTTATCAAAGTTCCAATAAAGCGAGTTTCATCACAAAATATTGTGAGAAATTTCCGATAATGCAAAAGTTTTCACCTGCCTGCTGTCGAAAATATTGACGATCGATACTGACCCCTTAGTATAAATACGAATCATTTAATATAAGTGGTCAGTTAATGTTTAAATACTGACGAGTGAAAATACGGATCAAAAAAATGAGAACCTTTTTCGAATAGTAACAGGGATACTTTTTCTTGTTGGAAGGTCATATTTATAACTAAATTATATTAATTATTTGATTTGTAATTAAATACTTCTATCCAATAAATATCAATTACACATCTCAAAAATGTATGTAAATAAATTTAAAAAATATATACATATGTAATTCTAAATTAACCAATTTTGTGTTTTGTAAATTTTTGATTGATTAAAAAAAATGCAAATTATCCCTATTCATAATATACATATATTTTTAAGCGGAATCATTACACAAACAACTTTTACATTATAGACAGTATAATTTTCAGTACGTACAACGATATATTATACTAGCTCGACAAATAAAAATACTCGGGAGAGACGGAAAATCTTTTTCCGAATTTTTACGACAAGAATAGAATTATGGGAAAAATTCATCGTATTTGTCAGTGATTTCGTATATTGTATACCGCCTTAAGCCTCCATTAAGGTAAATATTGCTAAAAAAACAAATTTGCGGTTTGGTTGGACGAAATTTTGATTTGAATGTGGAATTAGTTGTTATTTGACTTGCCTCAATATATCGTTAACAATTAATATAATGAATTATTAACGAAACTAATTATATTATCAAAAAAACAAATCGATATACAGATTTTTATGAATTTGTACGCTTACTGAATTTTTTATATTTTTAAAGCAAAAATTGTGCATTTAAATCTGTCTATTATTAAAAAAAATCAAAAACCTTTATAAACTACGAATGAGTTAACAAAGTAAAAAAAAATAGGTAAAACCATCTATTTCACATTATCAAATGAATTGTAACTAAAAGAAAATATCACAAATTTGTCCAAATTGAAATACAAAAATTAATACAATATTATTCGGTTCAAATATAATAGATTCCAGTGTACTTAAAAATGACATTTGCGTACATTAAAGCTAATGAAGCGTAAAATTTAATAATTTATTCTGTTTACTTCTTCTGCAGGTGGACTCGTTAATGACGTCGTCTTCAACACCCAAGAATCTGGTGGAGAAGACGACATCCCAGCTTAGTCAGATCATGGAAGCTTGTGTCCAGGACTATGTAAACTTCACAGCTCTAAACGGTGAGTTTTTAATATTGAATATTCTTATCTTAAAAAAAAAAACGTTCGAAAAAATGGTCTTTGGACGATTTGATATTGGTATTTGTGTGTAATTTTTTTTTTTTAATCGTATGGAATCGAAATATTCTTCACTTGTTAGAATATTTTTTTAATGAGACAATTTACTGTAGGCGTTGTTATAACATGAAGTTCTTTTATGAATTATTCATAGTTTTAAATTTTAATAATTGTTTTCCGACGACCCAAATTCGAAAATATACGTTGTTTTAATTTGATAAAAATATAATATTATAATTCACGTTCATTCGTTTTAGCTGTTTGTTGATTAATCCTATTATGATAACACAATAGTTAAGCACAATAATGTCGACAATACACAATTGCACAATAATGACGATGAAATATATTATATACATATTATATATATAATATATATATGTAGGTATGTATCATTATACTAGATATAAAAATAAATACTGCGGATTTTTTAAATGGATGGATTTACATATACATATGTTGATATATGATATACTCGTATATGCGATTTAATATGTATGTAATTTTATTGTCTAATCAGCTCTAAATCTTTATATGTTTAAATTTCTAAAGATGTTGAAATTATAGATAATTTCACGCTTGAAAATTCCGAAATTCGCGCCGAAAAAAGAGAATTTTCGGAAGTTTAAATTCATTACTTTATCTTAAAGAAAAGTTGCTGAAAGCTATCGTATGGCATGGTAATGACAATGGTAAACATGTTGCATCTCAAGATACATGCGAACATTAATTCAAACACTTCAAAAATGATTATTTCAAATGCTTCAAAAGTTAAGAAAATGGATACCACAACAAGTAAACTTAACCTATCAATATTGACGATAACACTATCATATATTTCAAAACTAGTTAAAAGACATGTTAAAACTCATCCACTGTATTCACCAGACCTTGCTCCTTCATATTACCACAGATTTTGATCGATGGCACATGCACTTTCTAAGCAGTACTTCAAAACGTACGAAGTGGAAAATTAGGTCACGGAATGGTTTGCCTCAAAACAAGAAGAGTTCTATTGGGATGGTATCCATAAATTCCCTGGAGGATGTAGAAAATGTGTAACTAAATTATGGAAACTTTTTCGGGTAAAATACTTTTGATTTTTTTTAAATGATCGCGTATCGTTTGATTACAAAATCTGCATTAATAATACAGGGTCTTCCCCGGGACTTTTGTAACTTCTAATCGGATTTAAAGTGACTTAGAGTCATAGAAAAGTGAGAGTGATACCATTCCGAATAAAATCGGCTACAATTTTTTTTTAATTTTTTTTTTTTTTTAGGGGGGAGGTAAAATTTGAGGGGTAAAAAATGAAAATAAATTGTAGCCGATTTTATTCGGAATGGTATCACTCTCACTTCTCTATCATGACTCTAAGTCACTTTAAATCCGATTAGAAGTTATAAAAGTCCCGGGGAAGACCCTGTATATACATCTTTTATAAAAAAGTTCTATATCGATACAAATTATGAATTTTTATATAAAATAAATATTTTAATTGTTTGGCGATTCTACAGTACCTATATAAACTTTTATTTGAAAAAAAAACCCTCGAAATTCAAATATATCCTGAAATTTTTTTTCTATCTTTAAAATAGACAAATAATATACATATAGGCCATCGATCACTTAAACAAAAACAATTTTCATTAACTAAAATTCCAACAAAAACTTCTTGAACTGCGTCTCCGCATATAAACGCAATTTCACGATATACGACACATTTCTTCGGATTGGCTCTAACTTAAGCTACTCCATAACATATTTAATACATTTAATTTAGAATTTTCCATTAACTTTTCGAATTCCTGCGGTCCATACGCCCACGAAGAAGCATCGTTTGATCTCGATAATAAAACGCCAGATTACGACGTGTAATCGGATGAGGGATTCAAGCCCAAGTCCTAAATAAATATGAAAAAAAGCCTTAAATCATATTGAGAATTTAGGCCTCCGTTGAGCATCTCTTACATGGTGGTCGTTATGATGTAACAATGAAGTTCCCGTTTAAGACTCGTAAATTGTCAAAATTGAAGGAGTTGATCTGGAAGAAAATGTTTACGTAAGTAGTGGGTTGTTTGGTAAATATTATTATAGGCCATCGTAATTTCGAGGTTGTTTGCTAGAAGTTTTGGCGGAGGTAGGAAAATTGAAATAGATTATGAAACGTGTTATTGCAATTTAATTAAAATGTTGAAATCGACAAGTGTACAAGTTTTACTAAATCGATCTTTAAAATTTATACGGTTGAAATAAGTTATTAACTTCTTATATAAACCTTTTACTGCTAAGTTTGTCAATGAATTTTTAATTCGATATTAAAAAGTCCAAAGTTAGTTTTATTTCATCATATTTAAATTATTTTTATTTTGAAAATCTTATTCATCGATCGTTAAAATTTGTCGAAATACACATGGTTCTTTATATATTTAACTATGAATGAAATTGACATACGATTATCGAAAATAATATGGACACAAACAAAAGAGATCTATGAAAAAAGTTTGCATTTGACGTTATCGATCAATTTTAAATTGCTTCACGTTGATGTGTACGCGAAATCTTCGTAATTCATTTTCAGAATGTGTGTCTTGTCTATATTTGAATCCAACTTTATTTTGTGTAACACGTGTATTGGATTTCATCATACGAAGAACAGCAATTCCATAAATTATAGTGTCATAACATCAAATATTGAGTTTGTATCCAGTTAAAATTAGCGCTGAAATATTTGGATAATAGAACTCATCATTATTATTTTCGTATGGAAATACATGTGAATATTTGAATGAAAATGAATAATTTAATTAATTAATTAAATAAATAATTTAATTAATTAATTAAATAAATAATTACGTAGCTGTAAGAAGTCATATTATACTCCTCCCCCAATTTTCTAACTATGTACCTCCATTCCCCCCTAAACTCACACATTCCTAGCCCCAATTACCTTAATTCTTATTATAATCCTCACTATTGTTTTATCTACAAAGAGCATGATAATTAATTATAATTCTTCGAAACATGCAACTTATAACATGTTCCGAAAGGCTCGCTTTACTGCACTACATCCTAGTAACAGAATTATAATTACACTAGGTTCTCTTTTTATGCGGTTTTTTTAATGCGAATTCAGAGTTATGCGGTTTTTTTTAAATACAATATTTTTTTTTAAATTTTTTTTTTTTTGGACTATATGAACGTACAAATGTATGTACAATGTAATAACTTAACTAAGAGTACATTGTTAATAGAAATACATTTTTTTAATGCGATTTTAGGTATATTTTATATAGCAGTTTCACTTTTTCATATCTTTTTTTATGCGATTTTTTTTATGCGGAACGGAACGGAACGGAACGCATCTACCGCATAAAAAGAGAACCCAGTGTAGTTACTATACGATTTGAGAAATTTTCAAAATATTACAATAACTCCTATTTTTTTAGAATTTTCAATTTCTCACCAAAGTTATCTAACACGAACAAATCGTGCGTCACGTTTTCATCCGAAAAATAAAATGGAAAATCCTTCGTGTGTGTTACGCAATTAAAACTCGCCCGAGCTTCGTTAAAATTAATCCGAACGGTTATAATTAACAATATTGTTATGTTATGTAGCATATTGATTTTGTAATAATATATGTTCATCCGAATTTGTAACGAGTTATTGATGTGCTGTATAATAAATATTCAAATTATCATTTTATGCACTTTATATAAAATCAATTGTAGAATAAGACCTTCATTGAATGTCAGGATATTTTTCCTTATTCATAAAGATAAAAAAAAGAAAATACCGAAGATATTGATAAATTTTCTGACCATGACACTTGTCGCTATATTTAATAATATATTCGATAATTCTTTTTTTATCATTAAATATTTATATTGTTTATTTATATCGATTTTTGTTAAGTACTATAATGTTTCAATAGGGACGCTCAAAATTTGTTAGATTATAGCAGCCATGTCGTTAGTGACATCTGTCAAATTTGTTGTCAATTGTTTATTAGTATACGGAAAATCACCATGGAAGGTTATAGCGTTGAACAACGTGTACAGATAATCTAATTTCTCTATTGAAAGACCATATATAAAGCATGTGTAGATTCTATAAAAGAATTCGTTATTTATATTTGTATCGGATTAGTGTAATTTAGCAATTTCTTTTGTCTTCAGTTTGGAAATCTTTTAGTAGCGTCGGTAACTTTTACATTTCACTTATTGAATATATAAAATGTATCTATGTAGTTCGGGATAATTTGTTTGGGAAATTGTTAAAGTCGAGTGAATGTGACAGATTTATACGCGTGTTAGCCAAACTTTTTCTGGGGTGAAATACGAAAAATCCGATGTTTTAGCAATCTTATATAATGGATTATACTAATATGGCTTTATTTTCTTCCTTTTTATTATTATTCGGAAGTGAAGAAAATTATTTGCAGCATTATTGCATAATGGAAAAAAACAGGACGATTGAGACGTGAAATGAAATAAAGTTAGTAATTTTAGTATGAAACTGTTTTTATTTATTTTTCGTTAAATCTTTAAATCAGTTTCCTTATGAATATCCATGGCGTGATATATTTTGAAATAAATTTCCGGGAAATTTTTCTGATACTTCAATACATATTATATAATAGTATTATATGTACAAACACGAACCAGGTTTTCCATACAGTAAATTGAATTTAAAAAAGCACGATAGCATCTAAAAATGACTGAAAAATATGAAAATGTACAATTTACGTATTTATTTCCATCCCGCATTGGAAATGTGGCAATAAGAGAACATGAAAAATAGTCTACGTGGAGATTTAACCGTTTTACCGTAGATTTGTACCGGATTTATACCGTATGTTATATAAATGAAGAAGAAATCATCTTTCGACGATGCACATTCTTTAACATATTCTAAATTATACGAAGTGCAAAAGAAGCAAATGAATATGTATATTATATTACTCTATAAATAAACTCACTTTAAATGTGAGAGTTGTTATCGTTGCGAATCTAAAATAAACTGCGAATGAGATGTTGAATGCAATGTTAATAAACTTAACTTGTGAATTTGTTACATGTGATGTTATTATATAACGAAGCATTATTTGACTTTATTTATCTAATATGTATGGAGCGAACCGGATTTGCAATAAACTTGTCTTTTGTTCGAAACTTTTAGCTTTTCAGCGATGTAGAATGTGAAATTCTTTCACGCGAATTAAGAAGTTCTTTTTATTTGAGAATGAAAAAAAATCTGACAGACAACTTTCATGAAAATGACGTTTTGACACTTTGTGAAATATAACATGGGATACGTGTATAAAAAATCGGAAAATTTTCATACGAGTTTCTAAAAGATATTTCACATATTATAACAGTATATTTGATTATTGATTTTGTTGAAAAAATATTAAGTATACCCATCCCCCGATTTACACGGTAGACACATTCCGTGATGAACGGCGTAAAAAAAGACTATGAACCCATACAATATAAGAGATAGGTTCTAATAGACTTTAAATCTTTACAAAATAGGGAGATTAGTTCAGGAAAATCCGCGTCAAAAGAGTATAAAATATATTTGAAAAATAAAAAAAAGTATTCATATAAGAATTTATTTATTTTCACTTCCGCTTTTTAATCTAAACTGGCGTTTTTTTACTATTTATTTTTGCATATATAGCACTTTGTTTATTCATGAGTAGTTTTTCATTTAGGGATTTCGTGATCGATGATTATTTTTTTCTTATTTTTTGTTAACATATTCAAAATACAACTATTAAAAAAACATTTTGCTTGGCCGCGTTAAAGGTGAAAATGCATAAAATGAGTACCGCGTAAATCGGGGGATGAGTATATAAAGTTTATACATTTCAAATTCAACGTTTTACTCTTCAAATCCAACGTTTTACATTTCAAATTCAACTATAGGAAAGTGAATAATAAAACCGTAAACAATGAAATTCGATACAATGAATTATTGTTGATTTCATTGTTTACTATGACAATGGTCTTTATAATACTTTTCTATTGTTGAATTTGATGTGTAAAAACTGTACCGAATAAAAAATACAAATTAAAAAAAAAATCACAGAATCTCAACTATACATTCACTCAACGAAAATCAATCAATAGAACTCGCCAACAAATTTCCACTAATGCAACTCCAATTTATTTTCATCACGTACATTATTTACGACACGCACTTAAATGAAATCACATCAAAGAGCGTTCGTCAATAATTTTAACGATTCTTCCGAAGCTATCAAACAACCATTCCTTTGCAACAATGAAACAAACGAGACACACCACACACATGAATATTAACATCACATCAATTTCATAACGCGACGATTCGCCACATATACAGCCCATTCTTCGCCACGACGCCGTGAACTGTTTATTGCAGCGTTTTATAGTTGATAATACATAACGTTAACGTTAACCATACGTAACATTAATTAATGCGAATCAGTGTTTCTCGTGTGACGAACAACAGAGGTTTTGATGTGCACAGTATGTGCAGAGGATTAGTCTCGCAGGTTTATGCGGAATTATGGACGTGAAATTTGCATGTAATGTGCATTTCGTGGATACGCTTGTAATATGAATTTTTGTATTGGATTATGCTGGATGTGTTTGGTGGGACGTGTGTCGATTATTAATAGGACGATTTAGACGCAATTTATATCCGTGCGATTTTATAAATAGATATGCATTAATAAATAATGTGTGCATTGTGCACGAGCATTGAAATGTGTGCATTCGAAAACTTATATTGGTTATTGAAAAAATATACGTTAGAATGAATATAAATAAAGGTTCGGCAACGCCGCAAACGCGAACAGGGTGAAATACCAACCGCACGAACATTACTCATAACTGTCATAATAGAATCAATTTGTTAAAATGTGATTAAAATTAAATTAAAATTTTAATAAAAGGAAACGTTGACCGTTGTATTTTATTGTCTGTGGAGAAAGAATTTACTCTGGCGAAGTTGTCACCTCTCGATCATTTCAATGCACAAATATTTTTTTCTATTATTCTTATTTTATTAATGCTCACTTTATAATGCAATTTTTTTTTCATTGCATACTACAAATAAAATGATGCTTAATACAAGATTTTTAATGCACATATTATATTATTCTGATGCACGAGTAATTCGTTTTAAGGCACAATCTATATTTTTTCAATGAACAGTTAAATCGCACCCATAATTAATTGATCGATATGCGAGCCGTTATATTTGAAAGTGGAGTAACTCTACATTTATTTGTTTTGAGATATCGAAGGATTCTTGTTTTTTTTCTTTTCAAATATAACGAATAACCCGCAATGAACTTACTGGGTTCGAAATTTTGGCGACATAGCGTCGGATTATGAGTATAAATAGGCCACATTCAAATGTACAGTAAAAACTAGATGGGGTGTCTTTTAAACGATGATTGTGTGGTTATGAAAGCTTTAATTCACGGACATAATATCAAATAAAAATTAATAAACAAAAAAATTTTTTTACCGAAAATATACTTTATTTGTATGAAAGTACAACATTTTTTGCAAGCATGACATTTTTAAAGTATTTATTATCTTGGTGTTATCCATAATATTCTTCTAAGTAAATATCTTATTGTTAATCTCATAAAATTCAAGTCATAAGACTAATTAAAGATTGTTCAACTATAATATAAATGTTTATTTTTAATGTATGTATTCATTCATAACGAGAAATGTTATCAATAATTTTCCCCTCAAACAAATAAAATAATAAAGCAAATATGTCAATGAAAAAAATCCCTTAAATGTATATATAAAAATCAAATAATAAACTAACGAATGAAATTATATTTGTATTTAATAAGAATGTGACTATTAACACATTATATTCGAAATTTACTTTTAACGATAAAAATATATTAGAAAAAACCCAGCAACAAAATATAGACAGAGAATTTTGATTCATTCATCATCGATCATTGATGATCAACCACGTCATAATCAGAGCGATCTGGACAACACCTAAATATTGGCAACCATTGAATTAAACACGTATACAATTAAAAAGAATTATTTGAAAAAAAAATACATTTGACCGGACATTTTTTCCGTTATATCGAAATTTTGCTGTAACAGATATGCATGAATATTTTAAACGAAACATTTTTTGTTCATTTCATGGAGATATTATTATATAGGTATATTGTGTTGACTTTGTTAGAAACATACAAAGAGGACGTCCATGTTAACATAAATTATGGACTTAACTCATTTTTACTCGAAATTGGCGTTTACGCCATTTTCATATAAAACATCACATGTTATAACAGCATTCGATATACATATAACGCATTTGTAAACATAATAAAAAAAATGAGTATGTGTAATTCATGTAGAATTGAAACAGCAGATTTATATTTATGACCATAATACATTTCAACTTCAGTAATCTTTTTTTATTCAAACACATGTTTTAAGGATTTCTATTTTTCGCAACATATACTTATTTCGTTGTGAATCGTCTTTTTTAAGAAGGATTTCAGGTAGGATTCCTATTTTTATAGACATCTTTTTCAAAAAAAAAAAAAAATGGATACAAAACGTCCGGAAACAACCGCGACTTTTATTATCCTAAATCCGTGCAGTTTCGGGGTTATTTTCGAGCATCTGGCCGCAACGCTTTCCGTTCGCTTTTCACTGATTTTTTCGGGTTTCCGTCGATTTTTTTCAGCTTTTCCTTTCCCGACAGCCAATCGAAAGTAAAAGCGGCATCTTTGTGTCGACGAGAGTTATCTGGAGTGACGAAAGTGGTCCCCTTTCCACTGATTCAGCTTATTTTCCGTATCGCGGTCCTTGATTTGCACTCGAAACGAAGGACAAATTTTCCCCAGGGAAAAGACACTTGTAAATTAATTCTTTTTCTTTCGTCATTCTGGAATTTACCGCATGTTATTCCTCTTTGTGTTTTTTTTCAATCATAAAACGTTGGGATAATAATTTTTTTGTTGAAAAAAATTGATTGTTTCTCGTCTCAAAGTGTGGTTCGTTGTATACTATCCAGTTTCGTACATGTTTAAAAATCTAATAATATATTCTCTTTTATTATAAACGATACATTAATTGAAAATTTTAAATAAAATTCTGCAACTTTAAAACTTTTTGTTTAGTTTGAATATTTTTAATCAATAATTTCAATATGCATCATATTTCATGTTTATACTTTGAATACTATAAGTTTCCAGATCAATATTCCGTATATAATAAATAGTTTTATTATAGAAATTGAACATGATATTTGAACTTATTCTGTACAACTAGATCGTTGGTAAATCGAAAAATGAATTGCGAATCTTATTTGAAATAACAAGAAAATTAATTAACGAAGCATTAATTTGTATAATATTAAGGGAAAAAAACAACTTGTCTTCAGCGCGTTTTGATGAAAGCTTTTGAATTATGCATATTTGTAATTGTTTAGTCGTATTCGTCCAAGCAAAAAAAAATATTTACATGCTTATTTATTTAAACATAACTGATGGAATTCTTGTTTACTTCAGAATTTTTCACTCGTTTTATTTACTGGGAGAATTGCGTTCATTTTAATATAATATAACAATACCGCGATCGCAAATTATTAATTTTTTTCAGATATATTTTCAACAGTAAACGGAGAGATAATCTTTTTAAAGTAGATTTTTACAGCTGAAAATAGAACTGGGATTTAAATATCAATTACATTCACGGATTATTTATATAAAATTTGATTATTTTGAAGCATTTTTGTATTTCTCTTTATGCTATATATTTGTACGAAAATTAACCAGTTTATTTAAAACGATTTGAATAGAAAAGATTCCTTTTTTAAGATGGTTTTGAAAAAAAATCTTTAAATTGTAAGTAAAAAATATAAGCATGACCATTTAATAGGTAAATAAGTATTAAACAAAAGTACCGTGTCGTAACAATTGACTGACCCAAAAAAAATTGACTGAAGGGTTGCATAACAATTTCAATTTCATTTTTTTCTCGAAACACGTGAATTGGTTCGTAAAAAAAGTTATTTTCTCGACTTTCAAGCCCTTTGACATTAATTAAGCAAAATCTGATATTTTCAATCAGTTCATTTGTTGGTTTGTTTATTTTTCATAAAAAACGTCTTATATAAATATGTTTAAGAATTCCAGGTTTCTTTCAGGAAATTTGGATAATTAGGTGATGCCGTACAAATGATAAAATTAATTTCAATTTCAAAGGGTAATGGAGTCACAGACCGTTACAAAAGTACATCAATTTCGTATTGAGCGTAGTATAATATAAATAAATTCATGATTTTCAATTAGCAGAATGAGCGTTTCTGAAACAAAAAAATATGCGCACAAAAACACCCCCAGAAATGAAATTTGTTGTGTAAGAATTTGTTACGTCCTATGCTAAATTGGAGTCTCGAGAATTTTATTGTATAACACTAATGGTATATTTCGTTGTTGTCCAAACAAGTTAATGGAAATAATATCAATGAAATGCCTTTAGAAAAATGAGAAAAAAATAGAGATGTTGAATTAAGAAAAAGTTATTTCAAAGAAAATTCTTGTGATGAAATCTGCTCGTGACCGAATTGCTATTTCATATAGTAGTGGTAATTTATGAAAAAATATTAGTACAAAGATACTTCAACGAAGATACACTTATCCCCCGATTTACGCCGTAATCGTTTTACTAATCGTAATTGTTTCACTTTAACTTGGACAAACGAAATATATTTTTTCATAGGCATATTTTGAATTTGTTAACAAATGATTAGAAAATAACAATTATCGATCACGGAAATCCTAAATAAAAAAACTACCTAATAACCAAATAGAGTGTTTTCATCAAAATTTAAATGAGTTGTTTATTTTATCATGACGATGGAAGTTAAATTACGAACCAGCGGTAAAGGAGAAAAAAAATCTAGTTTTAGAATTTAGACGTCAAAAGCGAAAATAAAGATGAATGAATATAATTTTTGTTTTAAACAATAATTCGCATTCACATTAATTTACATACACATATTATGTCAATTATAATATAATCACTGAGTAAAATTTTATATGAATATTTTTTTTCATTTTTCAAATATATTTACGTGAATTTTCCTGAACCAATTTAGTATTTTCGCAATTTTCTTTTTGGAACCTATTTCATGTTTTCGTCTGGGTCTTATAGTCTTTATTTATCGTCTGGGTATTATAATTTTTTTTACGAGAATTATCGCAGAATGTATTTACCACATAAATCAAAGGATAAGTGTAATTATAGTTTTTTAATGTCATATTACAATAATCGTTTATAGCTCTAAATGTTTTTTCAACTAATTGTAAGTTCTGAATACATTTTAGAATCTTTAATCCATTTATATAATTATATTGTTTTTCCTGACAAAACAATCCGTAAAATACACATACACGTTTCAAACATTCTTTTAAAAATATAATGTAAGATTTCGGTCCGATGTTCTCTTACCTTGAAATTCCGGAGCATTGAATTTTCCGTCGTCTTCCATTCAAATTCGAGGGTCTGGTGGCGATCTTCGAAATTCAGGTGAGTGGGATTCAAGGATAAGACATGGTGAAAAAAGGAAATCCTCAGCATAAGCACCATCGACATCTTTGAATTGGTACATGTGCATAATGCTTATAATTCATGAAAAATTCATGTTGCGACACGTCCGACGAATTACACTCATCACGTTTCAAAATTCAATATTATAATAAATATAATAAAAAACCTATTATAATTATTAATAATAATAATAATAATAACAATAACAATAATAATTATTATTATTATTATTTTCATTATTATCATCATTATTATTATTATTATTATTATTATTATTATTATTATTATTATTATTATTATTATTATTATTATTATTATTATTATTATAAAATATATAATTTTAATAATATTTTATTTAGATTTTTAATATACATATTTTATTTTACGATATAAATACAAAAATGTATTATATTAACGGTAAGGGTTAAAGACCCTAAGGCCGATAAGGGTTAAGGGTTTTATTAGACAGTATCTGAACAGTTATTATTTTTTTTTCTTATTGACATAGTTGTCTACATATATTGGTAGTTTATTTATAATACGAGATTGTCCGTTTTGAGTACAATACATATATCATATTGCCACTTAAAATTGAAGTATTTATACCATTTTTGTAAATTTTATCAAATTGAATAACTGAATGAATAATTTTTCGATATTAATGTAAAAACCTTTTTTTTCACATTATCTTCAGAAAAAGTATATTGAAAATTTTATCTGATAAAATAAGTCATATTATACTACAAAATGGTATACAATATTGTATTTTATAGAGATACGAGTGAGAAATCCAAAAATAATTGCTTCGTCAAAAAGGCAAATCGTTCAAATTAATCAAAAAAATAATACAATTTATGAATATTTAATTTATTTTCGGAAAATTAAAATAAACTTTGCGTTTCGAATTTCATAAATCCCTTTTTTTTTACATCTGAATTTCTCAGTCCAGTTCCTACCCATCTTCGAAAGTCTCGAGTGTGTTCGAAAAAACTTTTTTTATTTCAAAAAACGCAAAAAAAATCTTCTTTATTTCACTCCTAAGAATTGTTTACCCCGAGGTCCATTATCAAAGTCCCACCCACTGTGACCTCGAAGATTCAAAAATCCCTGGAAAATTCCCATTCACCAAAAAAACCTGATACTATTGAATGATTCCCACATTGAAACGAAATACTTCTGTTTATCACATTGGTCGAAATTGACGGCTAGTCAGTGAAAATCGTACTCGAAATCTGATACTTTAGAGTTCACATAACGCAATAATTCATGTGAAATTTCCATAACCGCATTAGCGAGACGTAACACGTATTAGAACCAAACATTTCGCACAAACAGCGAGATGTTTCGCTCAGAAGTACTTCGAAATTCGGAAATTTCGAAATGTCCACATATGCGCTTTCACCGCATTGTAACATCGCGAAATGCATACGATTTCGCACATCGACAAACATATTCACGCTTTGAATAAATTTTTCAGTTTCACGCGAAACAGTTTCGAAATATACAATATCGTTATTTATTCAATTACCATTTTAACCGAACGCACATTTTCCTGAACCAATTTCCAAACCACAAACGTAATTAGAGCCAAAATAATATTCACGTATTATCAATGCAATACATATTCGTAAATTTGATTAAATTTAAAATACGTTTAATACAAAATTTTATATAATATTATACTTGGTGGGTGATGAAAGGCTTGGAAAAGTTATAACTTGTTCATTTTCAATCTTTTTTATTTTCCTTTTTTACAGATTAGATAATGAGAGTTTCGTTAATAAAATAATTAATAAAAATTTCGTTTTCAAAGTTAAATTTGAAGTTTAATAGGTTGAATTTGAGGTATAAATAAGTGTAAAACCTATATTTAACTATTTCAATCTCCAAAAGAGGCTCCATAACTTGTAAAATAATAAAATAAAAAAGAATGAAAACAAACAAGTTAAGACTTTTTCAAACCCTTCAATCTTTCAGTGCCCATCCTATATTTTGATATATTCGTATAAAACCAATAATACTCAATTGTGGTACCTGAAATTCGATTCACGTAAAAGCTATATTTGATACAACGCATCCGAAACGGTTGCGGTATTACGAAATATTGATATATTCACAAAACCAGACCGACTCGCCATATTCGGTGTCCATCGAAATACAAAGCCATCGAAACTTGTGCGATACAAACAAACGACGACTCGTTTCGAAGTTTGCAAATATCGTCCAAGGGGAAAAGTTCAATGACGTCGAAAGCTCTCGAAATCTTGTTCTAATCTGAAAACGGCAATCTGCGAAACGTGATACGTAATATTTATATGGCTTTTTAGCCAGAAATTGACCCAGATGTTTTCCTCGTACGCATTGGACAGCAGATTTTTGGTAGAATTTTTCTTTGGATTTTATCGAAATGTGATTAATAATGTTGAATTACAATGTATAATATGTGAGGTATAAATAAAATGTGTAAAATATTTGATGCTTTGCAAGCGATCGTAAGTTGTATTTGCGTATTACGTAAATTTTATGTTTGGCATGTACATTTATTACGTTTTCTACTTGCTCATGATGTTTGGAGAGGAATTTTTGAAGTGGTCCTAAAATATGGCATAGTGGATCGTTTTATCGTGATCGAGTCGAAGGTTGTTTGTCGTAGAATTTCGGTGTTATGTAGAAATTTTATTTTGAAACTTCATAAGTGTCATAGACTGTCAAAGAAAACTTTTCATTCTTATTTCAAGAAGCTTCATAAATTGAAAATTATTATTTTCCTTCGCACTTGTACAAATTTCTTTTGAAAAACATCAATTGTTTCAAAACATTATATTATAAATATTATATTATGTTGATTTAGAAAAATGTTCAGAAAACATATAAATTTCAGGCACGAAGAAAATTTAACGGAAGATCATAATTGCGCATTCCGCAAATGAAACATAATATGAAACACTTATTAAGCTTCGAACTAATGAAAATATATATTTAGATATAAAAACAACACAGAACTATTTCAATATGAGAAAGTGATTAAATATAGTAACTCTTTTCCCATTTTTTTATTTCGCATCTTGTGGATTGAAAAGACGAAGGATGTTATTAGTGAAGAGTATATAGTTTCTCGAGAAAAACCTCTTTTTGAATTTCTATTAACGATGTTTTATAATATTATAAACTTTATGGATGCTAATTGGACGAAACATGGTTATAACTTATTTCATATACCGCAGGATATTAATAATTTCTATGCCAATCTCAGTGCGCTTCATATCTAATTTCCTTCCTTCCTCGATTTTAACACAACAATAGTTATTTATTTGAAAATAATTCTTTTTTTATATTCAGAGTACTCATTGAAACAACTTTTTCTTTATTACAAATTTTTTTTTACGTTCAAGAACGTAACGAAAAATTATGAGCTAATAGTTATGAATGCGAGACTCCCTCGGGTGGAAAAAAATGTTCCGTTTCGTCTAATTGTTCGCGATAGTGCGAAAAATAGATAATTTATTTTCAGACAAGCGGGTCAAGACATACTTAGGTTGCTAAGCTACACGTGAAAATGAAAAAAATATATATATAGTGAAAACTAAAAGCGCAATAAAGAGTCGAGATTACGCCTCGTTGGATGCAGGAAACGATATAGAAATGTGAAAACAAACCGATATACATAGTATATAACAAATTCTTGCGAAAATTAAACAAAAAATAAAGAATTCTCTCGAGTGACATATAAATTATATTACTCCTTGTCAAGATTTAAAATTTTGATTCTCAGAGTAAGACAAACAGTGTAAATCGTTTCGTATTAGTCTACTTCAGTTTTGTACTTTAAAAGTAAAGAAAAGGTTGAAGATTTACAATTTCGGTTAGGTCGATGCTGTGTATTTTATGAAAAATAAACAATGAGATTTCAAGTCAGTAGACAAAGTTGATATTGAATATTGATTGGCGCGAATCATTTACGTCAAAGTCAACTACCGTCAATTTCGATTAGGTGGTTTTCAGATCAATATGTATTTTTAAAACGATTTTTTGAAAATTTGAAGGATTTTTGTCATGATGTTACAATTAAATTGGTTAAGATGTGATTATTAATTAATTATAATATAATAGAATAACAGATCTAATATGACTAATTTTCTTATTTACAAATGCTCAGTTTGTTCATTAAATTTATTTATTTTTATTATTGGCAAAATTGTTGAAAATCTCACTATTTTTTTTTGTGTGAAAAACAAGCAAATTAAGTCATTTCCACCAAATTAAGTCATTTCCACCAAATTAAGTAATTTCTAACCAAATTTACTCATCGTTTACGAGTTTTTTTTAAAGTCAGTGTCGAACTAATTTGACGTTGAAATCTCTCGAGACCGTAAAAAACTTCGAAGACGAATATTCAATATAACACATTAGCAATAGACGTTCCAAATGAACAATTACAAAATTTCAGATATTATTTAAAGCAATAGATAATAGCAAATATTACATCCCACATTCAAAGAGATTAGCGAAAAACTTGATCGTTGATCTAATGTTCTGTGTGGTTTATTTTTAATACTTAATTTGCTTTTTTAACACAAAAAAAAATTATTCGAAGAAAAAATATTTTAATGTTCTAGACCAGGCTTGTCCAAAGGGCCACTACGGTGCCAAAGTGGCCCCCACTTTTCACACAAAAACAAACATAACAAACAGCATTTATTCCGAAATGAACTCATCGAAATAGTTTTATAATGGAAATAAATAACCTTACAAATATTTTAATACTTATTACGTTTTAAATGTACAACAATTGAAATTTTGAGATTTGAAATTTGAAATTTGTAAGTGGCCCCCGCATACTGAAATTTTGGACAAGCCTGTTCTTGACTATTTTTTATTGTTATACTAGCGTATGCGGACTGGCTTCGCCAGTCCTTTACGCTAGGACACGACTCGGCCCTACGGGCCTCGCGCGTTGTGGGCCCTTCGGGCCCACCCCCCCTGCCCCTGGCTACACACCCAAATCCACTAATATTGAGTTGTAGAAATAAATATTTATTTAAAATAAAAATAAAAGTATTTTATCGAAAAAAACGTATTTTGAAAATATTTATTATTTTAATATTATTCATTGAAACGACATCTAAAAAGAAATCGATATTAGACTACGTATTGCGAAAATATAGAAATAAAAAAAAATAATTAAAACTTTATTAAAAAGTTTCAGAACCGCACCCTTAAATATAGAAATAAAAAAAATCATTAAAAATTTGAGTACCGCACCCTTTTTATTAATCGTACCGTAATATTTTTGTTGTATGGAATGTAGGACTGTAGGAATGTAGCCAATAGATACGTATTTCGCTCAACACGGCCATATCGGTTATATTTACGCGATCGAATGTAGGACTTATTGATAATGTCAATAGATATCGTTTTGGCAGATTGAAATATTTACTTAATTATTTATTTATTTATTTATTTATTTATTTATTTATTTATTTATTTATTTATTTATTTATTTATTTATTTATTTATTTATTTATTTATTTATTTATTTATTTATTTATTTATTTATTTATTTATTTATTTAAATATACAAAGCAGCGCTTCAAACAAACGAACGACACGGAAGAAAATCGACATTAGTATGGCGGCTGTATTAATTTAAAAAATGAAAATTTCTGAAATTGTGGAAATTTTATTTCTTCAATCGGCATTTTTGAGCGATGAGACTGTCGTCTGTCTGTATTCTAATTTTTTTTAAATGTCTGATAAGTATTTGGGATTTTTTGGAGCCCTAGCCACTTTTTCTATTAAGGACGAAGTTTGATTATTTTAAAAGTGACTCGCCATGACAAACAAACTTTCATACTTATAATAGTATAGATTTTAATATCATTTATTTAATCGAAATCTAAAAAGAAATCGATATTGTATAATCGATAATCGACTTCGTATTGCGAAAATATTGAAATGAAAAAAAAAAAAAAAACTAAAAAAAAAGTTTGAGAACCTCACGCTTAAATATAGAAATTTTAAAAAAATCATTAAAAGTTTATAAATACAGTTTTACAGTTTCCTGTAATTTAATTAATTTTTTTTTTTAGAGGGGGGGGGGTAAAAATGAAAAATAAATTGTAGCCGATTTTATTCGGAATTGTATCACTCTCACTTCTCTATCATGACTCTAAGTCACTTTAAATCCGATTAGAAGTTACAAAAGTCCCGGGGAAGACCCTGTATAAGGTACAAAGTTTGAGCCCCAAAAATGCGTCTCAGACAGACAGACAGGGGAACTTTCAGTTTTATAATAGTATAGATAGATAGATAATAGATATAGATATGTCCAAAATTTCGGTATGCGAGGGCCACTTTGGCTAAAACACGGTCCAACACGGTCAAACACGGCAAAACATAATTTGCATTTTTTTTTTTAATTTAACGATAAAATACATATATTTTGATCAGAATGTACTTGAAAAAATCGATTCTTCAATAATTCAAAAAAATAATACTAATTTTCCTCGAATTAGAGCAAAATTCGTAAATTGTTATGTATGAAAAGTGGGGGCCAGTCGCGAGAGCACTGGGGGCCAGTTTGGCCCCATAGTGGCACTTTGGACAAGCCTGGTATAGTTAGATAGATAGATAGATCACATTTTATAAATACAATATTAAGGGTATATTAAAATTTTCAATATTCAGATATGTAACTGAAAGAAATATGAATCATCCGATTTCCATTTATCTAATTTAATTGGCTACCATGGCACTGTGAAGAAACCTGTTGTGCAATTTTTATATTAAAATAAACGATGAATAGATAAATATATTTCTTTGATAAATTTATCGTAAAAAACATTTTTCTCCAGTACTTATAATTTATGAAAGATGAATTTTTAAATTGGCGTTATGTTCGTTTATATGTGTATTCGATAAATGTTAGAGTGTAGGGTAATTTTCATAGATTCTTCCGAGTATGAAAAATCATTTTTCATCTTAAAGACTTTTTAATGCTTTAAACTGGAAATAATAATAATTTTGATGCAATATAACAAACAAAATGAAATTAACGTTATATTTAGATATTTTCTATCTTTTTATGATTTTCTCTGTAACTTCGGAATATAAAATTACATAGTATGATATTGGATTTCACGAGAAACTAATATAACTGCTTCTGCAATCGTTAAATTGAAGTTTATAACTGTTCGCTAGGAATGGCTGTTCTTAAGCCCCATTGTTACGTAGATGTTAATATTTCAGAAACAGGTGATGATTTTCAGGTGATTTCAAATGAAACTAGTGGATTATTCAAGCATGGACGCAATTTTTGTTGTCTCCTAAGTGTAAGTGCAGCAATAAAATTATAGTTAATACAAATCATGATTACGATTATCAATAATTAATCTAAAAAAGATGATGAGAGTATTCAAGGCCAGCTTAACCAGCTGTTATGAAAGCATCCTTGTAATGTTCACAGTTTTCAATGGAAAATGTGAAACGATTTTGAGAGTAGTCCTGGCTACCGGTTATTAATCCAGGCGTCCTCGATATGCTCATAGCTTTCAATGAACAAGATGAAGTGATGATTTTTAATGGTACTGGCCACCGAATATTAATCCAGCTCCAAAATATTAATCCGGAATGCTCACAGTTTTCGATGAACAAATAAAAACGATGTTGAGATTTTTCCTGGCCACTGGATAATTCAGGTATTCTCGGAATACTTACAGCTTTCGATGAATAAGATGATCATAATGGTCTTGGCCATCAAATATTAAATATTCAGGTGTCCTGAAAATGCTCACAGCTTTCGACGAACGAAGTAAAATTATGGTGAAAATATTCCTGGCCACAGGTTATTAATCCATATGTTCTCTGAATGCTGACAGCTTTTGATAAATGAGATGAAGTGATGATTATAATAGTCCGGTCTATCAGATATTAATCCAAGTGTCCTCAGAATGCTCACAGCTTTTAATGAATGAAGTGAAGTGATGATGAAAATATTCTTGGCCACCGAATAATCTAGGTGTCCTCGGAATGCTCACAGGTTTCGATGAATGAGGCGAAGCAATGATAAGAATGTTCCCGGTCACCGAATAATTCGAATGTCATCGAAATTCTCACAATTGCATACAATGGATGAGTTGAAGCAACGATGAGAATGATCTTAGCCACTGGTCATTAATCCAGGTGTCCTCAGAATTTTCACGATTGCCTTCAATGGATAAGGTGAAGCGATGATATTAGTAGTCCCCCGAATTTGTACTCCAGCATTCTTAGATGCTACCTACCGTTGAAGGAAAATACAGCTCTAGTTGAATAATCCATAATTTACCTCTAATTGTGTTATTTATAACACACTTTACAAATAACACAGTATAACATCATCAATTTTCGATATATGTTATTTCGGTATTTAATGGGTTCGAAAATTATTTTCTGTATCGAAATTATTTTATGATTACCATTTTTTAATAAATTACAGGGAGTTTGTACTGCCATGCTGTCCATGACACTTTTCTTTGTTGGCCACCAACAAAAGCTGGGACAAATTCGAGCCAAAAATGTCCTCAAGCTCGACTCAGCGATACAACAAGTAAGAAAATTTTTATTTTTCCCGTTGATTCTAATATTCTAGTTACTTTTTCGTACTATTCGATATTCAAATCGTTTCGATGAAAATTGCTTTTATAAATATTCGATTTATGATCTTTGAAAAAAGTACTCGATTGATATTCAATATGGAATCAATTAATAATTAATGTTTTCAATATAGTAGTCATTTATAATGTATTTATAATATTACTCGTCTCATATGCGAAAGTTTAAAGTACGAAATATAACATTTTTTGTCGATAATCAATCATATTTTTTTTTAAATGGTTTCAGTAAAAAAATATTTTCAACACTGTTGAAATCCTGAAAAAAATTAATCGAGGAGATAAAAATTGAATATTTCATAATCGGACCGATCATATTACGGTTTATAAAAATCAATAACTCGGCAAAATTAGATTGAAAGCCGACACTTTTGATCATAGGTGGATGTTTTTCCGCGGGCCAAAAATTTTCTATCGATTTTCCGAAAAGCTGTGATGAATTCTCCGAAACACAACATGATAATGTATCAATTTTATTTCGTTTGCGTAAGGAATTTTGTTTTTTTTTTGTCATATGATACATCAACTGTTTTAAGTTTCATTATTTTTAAATATTATTATAATAAAGACAATATAAATTTACGTAATTGAATAAAATACTTTGTTAAGTATGTGTATTATTATTGAAGCGGGGGGGGGGCAAATTTTTTTAAGTTAAAGATATGGATTGTTTTCCGGAATTTTTTTCTGCATCAATTTTTATTTACGTATCAAAGTGTGAAAGAGATCGATTTTAAAATTTGATTTTTTACAAAAAGAGAAATTTACATAAATGTGATCTTTTTTAAGTATTTTTTACGTTACAGACAACGAGAGTCACAGACAATCGAAATCTTTTCAATTTTTAGTCCTTTGTCTGCGACTAAACAATGTTCTACTCTTGAATACTTTTTAGTACTATACTCTTTCATGTTTTTCAACAGAAAAAATAAAATATTTGATTGAAACTTTTAGAAATTGTGGTAAAAAGATGCAGTATTTTTGGACATTGGGAAGGAAAGCAGCCAAATGATACGATGGGTCAAGTTGGATGGACCAATTATACGCCATGTTATTCGCCAGAAATCCAAAAACTATTCGACAAACTTGGCAAAGCTGATGACATAGATGTGAGTTGATTTTGTATAATTTTCAAGTTCGAAATACGCTCAATCCCCTTTTTATACGGGAAACATTCCAGGGACAAACGTATAAAAAAAATGTATGGTGACCATATAAGATTTGGAGATAGGTTCCATTAGTAAAAATGTGTAATGTGGAAAAATTTCGCCATGTGAAATCACTGAAAAACGTTGAATTTTTTTATTTAATAACTATAATTTTATACAGAACTGCACCGAATCTTATTATTTTGGCATAATAATACTTTTTTTTTTACACCTTGCTAAAGTGAAAGAATAGTGTAAATAGAGAATTCGGTGAAAGTCTTTGGATAATATATACATATATTCATGAAACATTACATTATTTTCTATAAGTTATACACTATATTATCTTTTCGTGAAAAACCTTATTATGTTAGATATGCGGAAAGTTAGTTATTTGCTACATCATAATATAAGATATTCGAAAACAAATTTATAATATTTGTTGATGAAAATATTATAATAATTATAATATAATTAAGGATCATACTCGACCATCAGCGGTCGTCAGAAGTGGCTTTCGAAAATTTATTGTTTAATGAGAAGATTCAAAAGTGGTTACTGTTTCATGTCCAAGTATTCACGAGGCAAATGTTTCTAAGTACACTGAAATATTTATATGACTTTTATTTGTAAATTAATCGTATTTTCAGACGAAATTAGATATTGCTGCTAGAACACGTACTTTGGAAATTTGTGGATTCAGCCTGTCATTAGCTGCTTTGCTGTTATCTCTAACCATATTCTGTCGTTTCAGGTAACCAAAAAAATATTTTATATTAAATAGCTTAATATAAGTTTAACGTTTCTACGAAAATTGAAAATTTTAAGCTGTCGGTAGAGCGTATTCTTTCAGTACTATAAGATATGGATGTCAATTAAGTGATGCTCATGCGCGTTTGGTTTTTGCGTCTTTTATTCGTTTTCATATCACAGATATATTTTTTTGCATACAAAGTCATTTTTCAGTGAAGAAAAGTCTCGAGATTAACGAAGCCCTGAACAACTCAAGCCTCGAACGAGAGTCGAGAGCTCTCGAAATATAAAAAAAAAAAATACCTTAACATTTTGAAAGTTCGTCCTACCTACGCAAAATTAAATCGATAAAATTATCATTTTCATCGGGCGAATAATATGAACGAAAAGTTTCAACTGTTTGAATAAAAGAATGCTATAGGAATAAACGAAGGTTATTTTCGTCGAAACAGTTTATTTATTACGTCTAGAAGTTGAAAACTTTCTCGGTATTATTAATAGTCATTTTTAGTTGACGAATTGTGAAAAAATAATTTTGTAACATTTTTCAATTGATAGCTAAGTCTCATTTCATGTTCTTTTGAATATTATTAGGTTAATGCAAAAGTTTCATCGTATTTTGAAACCAAACCGATACGATTCATATACCCTACTTTTTTATCGGTTGACTTATATTTACAACACGATCTCTCTGATATTTCGACATGTATCAGAATTAATTATGGCTAGTAACATATCATCATCAAGTTTATTAGCGAAAAATCCCTAGATTTGAATTTTGAAAACCACAACTGAGCGATAGTAATGTTAACTGCATCTCTACTATACACATAACAAGTATTTTTGACTGTCGCAGTCACGTCATTATTTAATAAAATTTGTACAGTGAAAAATAAATGCACTATATTATTAGATATTTCAAAATTTTCTACGGGCTATTTATTGTTCACTGGCTAGCCAAAACTTAACAGATACTGAAAAGGAAGTATTTTCCATATAAAAAAATAGTTTGAATACAGATGTTATTCATTAATTCGGAGAAAGGGAAAAAATACGATGAAACTTATACGTTATTATTCCAACCGTATATTCATTAGAACTGAAAATATTGTAAAAATTATCTAATTTTATATAAAAAAAATATTTTAATGATTTCAAACAAAATCTAAAACATTTAGATATCAATAAAAATATTTTATTTCAATTAAGACCAATCAATAAACTAAAAAACCATAAAATTCCCAACTTATCATAACTTCCACATTTACAGGAGCCTCAGAAACAATCGGACACGCATCCACAAAAACCTTTTCATGGCTATGGTGGTCCAAGTGATGATCAGGCTGACTTTATACATCGACCAGGTATTCCTCAGAAGACAAGACTCCTACGTCCGAGGACCCAAAGGGATCGACAACACGGCAAGTGTTCATAAATAATTAAAAACTAAGCACACACCTTCCAACATTATACACTATTTTATACATATGAACGAACATCGTTTCGCATCCAAATGGAACATCGCCTCGTTGCCCGAAGGAAGAGAGGGAACGCAAAAAAAAATGGCGAACAGCGATTTTTCGCGCGATTTCTCCCTTCCCGCCATTTTTTTCACGGCCAACGGAAAATTCCGCCGGTTTGGAAACGCCACAAGCGAAGCGGTAAATATGTGAATGCAGACACAAAAAATACGAGAAAGGAAAGTAAGATGTAATGTAAAAAAAAGGAGAGAGTCGGCCATTGTGTGTATATACGGAGCCATAATGCCCCGGAAGAGTTCCCTTCCCGAGGCTGTATTAGCGCATTCATTCGGTTTCTCGGCTTATATTTTATTTCTGGGAATTCTGCATTTTTGTGTATACTTTTCGAAATGATTCGCCTTGACGGGGAATGAAAATTTTTTTCGTGGGCAGGAAAAGCGATTGTGTGAATATGAAAGTTTAAAATTGAATTCTACGACTTCGGTTATGGATTCCTCGTCGGTGCACGTAACAGGCGGTGGGATTTCCTTTTCGGAGCTGTGTTATTAAAGAAAATGGTTATGGAAAATTTAGCGAGGTGCAAAATTTTTCGTGCGAGACGTTTACATAATGCTTGAGTGTTGTGAATAAATCGAAACTCTGAATTTATAAAAAACAAACGTCCGAACGTAGAAAAAAAAGTTTTCGAAACTCGTTCTTTTTTTTTTAATTAAATTCGGAAATTTTTTATATAATATGATCGGAATCAGAACGAAACGTTATAATTTCGTTTAATTTAATTTTTTTATTTAAAAATATATAATTTATTTATTAATATAGGGGAGAATTGTCTAATTCGTGATACAATTTTGAGAAAAGCTTCGCAATAATATTTTTTTGATAATAAAAAGGTTAGAATTGAAATGTTATAGAAGATTTACCATTAACAATATTTTTTCAAAATAACTGGTGATTTCATTTAAATAATTTTCGCAGTTTCAAGAAAAGCAGAAGTGATTGACAAAAAAAATTTATAATGAATATTTTCATCAATATTGACTATTAGATGTCTGCGCAACAATTATTTGTAATTTATCTTAAAACTCAAAGTTGTTAACTTGATAACAAATGCTCAAATAATGTTCATATTCTCAAGGTTATCATACTTAATAAAAAAACTGCTATATACTTTTACACATACTCCTATTCTATTATATCTATTGACAGTAAAATAATAATTTATTGGTTTGAATTATTCACTTGAATCATGCGTGTACTTCGCACGGCGAAAAACCAAAAAAAACCGTCGCAAAACATGTCTCTACTATCATCGTACGTGAACAGTTATTAATAAATTATTATTCCGACTATCACGGAAATTAGACGTGTCTCCGACCATTTTCCGACCATTTTCCACCTTTCTTCTAATTTGTCATAATACGTAAATTTTTTTATCCAAATATAATAATTTATAATACCGAAAATGGTCAATTTTGCCATCCTCGATAATAAAATAACTCGTTACGCCTAAAATAAATTTGTACAATGATAAAATAACATAGACGTCTTTCAAAGTCTCTTTGTTCGACAGTAGAGAAAATCATTTATCAGACGACCTGATATACACGTACACTTTTTCAACATAACTTCAGACCGATAATCTGACAAAAGCCGCGTCGATTTTACAGAATCTGAAAAGGAAAAGTGTCTGTTCTTTCATATTGTTTTCCATTGTACGTCAAAAGTTGTAAGTGTTATGCGATAGTGACAGCAATATATAATACATAAAGTTCGTATATAGAACGGTATAATGACACCTTGCGCTTTTGAATATACTTGACAATGGCCGCGATATACGATGCATGAGACCATTCTCGTTCACGGTCGACACAATGGCGCCAAAATCGAAAACATAACAAATTCACGAAAGTAAACGTCGCCGTCGTGAATGGGACATATTGCAGCGGTGTACGCTTTTAGTGTTCGGTTCGTATGTTATATTATATGATTAAAATAATATTTTTCGAGTTTAAATATCGTTGAGTGATACGTGATGCGGTCAATGGCGGGTTTATTTATAGGCGGTGGAGGCTCTCGCCTCGGGGCCCCTACCATTTTCGGAAAATCAACTTTTCATGAATTATTATAGTTTTTCTATGTCAATCCAATAGACATCGTGAAATTGGAATCACTTTCTGAAGAAAAAAAAGACGTTTTTCAGCACAAAATCAAATTTTATTTTATAAAATCGCCCATTTGTCTTTTATTTTATGAAACTGACAATTATTTATCAATAATAAATAATAAAGTTCCGAGACAATATGCCGCCTTTAGGCAAAGTTCAAAATATCGCCTTCTCTAGAAATATAGTTCAAAGTTCAAACGATTTTTTTTAAATAATAATTCTAGTATCTATCTATTTATCTATCTATACCAGTGTTTCTTAACCATATTTAAAGAATCGCCCCCTTTACCACAATAAAATTATCCAGCGCCCCCCCCCCCCCCACCACAAAAAAATTACTCCCTTTTCTGTGTGTGTATTTCATGCAATGATTTTCTTTACAAATAAAAAAATATAAGAAAAACAAATAAAAAACATGATTATTTTTATAAACATTATGTATTTATTGCCGTTTATGTCATATTAACATTGCATACAAAATTATAATATTATTTCAATTGAAAAGTAAATAATTCAATGGAAATTTGATTTTTTTATTGAAAAAAATATATATATATGAGATCCTTGAGCCCCATGTCGCTGCGCTGTTTTCGTAATATTAGGATCACACAGTTTCAAATCTTATAATAAAAAAATCTTCAAATACTTATAATAATATAGATAGACTAGTTATAATATAGATAGATATAGATAGATAGATAGATTGCCTTTGGTCATAACCGAAAATGAACATTGAAATTGAAATTTGTTTTGTTGTACCGACAAATATAATATTGAAAGTGGGATGTGCTGTAGATAAAAAGTTAAACTGTATATGACATTCATATTATCGATGAGATAATCAGTATGTATTGGAAAAACTTATTTTGTTCAGTTTTTGTTGCCAATTTCAGCCCATTTTTTATTTATTTAAAATAGTATCGATCATTGAAAAATATATTGAACAATGCAGTTAGTTGAAATATTATCAAATTAGTTGAATTTTCCGTAATATTTTCACATATTATAACAGAGACATCTATGAATTAAATATAAATACATAATGTCGAAAAATTATTCTTTCCGTTGCTGAAAATTTCGATATTAATCATAATGTGAAAAACAAATCTTTCTCATTAAAACAATAAAAAATTTTAAACTATTAAAAATCCCACAATCCAAAACTATTCTATGTTTTGTTATTTTTCCGCAGCCGTACTTATGTGAAGCCTCATATGTTTTATTGGAATATGCCAAGACAGCCATGTTCATGTGGATGTTTATCGAAGGTCTTTACCTGCATAATATGGTAACGGTTACGGTATTCCAGGAGCGACAATATTATGGAATTTATTATGCTATGGGATGGGGTTTCCCCATTTTGTTGACTTCGGCATGGGCTGTGACCAACGCTTTATATTACAATGGACAGACGGCGTAAGTTTTTGATATTTTTCTGTAGAAAGTTTATATTTTTTTCATTATAAGTAGTATTGAATGAGTTAATAAAATAAATAAAATATATTTTTAGTTGCTGGTTTGGATATAATCTCATAGGATATTACTGGATATTAGAAGGACCAAGATTGGGTGTAATTTTGGTATTATAAACCTATTTCTGCTTAAATTTTATGTCATTTTAAATATTATATCATTCATCATATGCATTATCATAAATTTAATCATTTTTTTTTAAGTTGAACTTCATATTTTTGTTGAACATTATACGAGTTCTTGTGATGAAACTGAGGCAAAGTCATTCCAGCGAAATTGAACAAGTGAGGTAAGAAAAGATATATGGATTAGTAATATTGAAAAATAATTATAATTTCATGAACTTTCATTTTTCATGCGAATAATGGTTGCTTGGCAGAACAAATAATATAAAGCAAGCGATTATATTTATAAGCATAATTTATGTTCAACATTTGCCAAACGCGTGTTTCTTTCATTTTTTTGCAGCGAATTAATTTTATATATGTATACATATACATAATTGTTGTTAAATCTATAATTTTCCAGAATTCAATATTGGTAATTTAATAATTGTATTAATCATAGGAAAGCTGTCCGTGCTGCTGTCGTCCTCTTACCACTATTGGGTATAACAAATTTGCTTCACATGTACGAAGCACCACTTGAAAAATCGGCTTTGGAATTTGCACTTTGGTCTTATACTACACATTTCTTGACTTCTTTTCAAGGCTTTTTCATTGCTCTTATATATTGCTTTTTGAACGGAGAGGTTAATTCATATTTTATTATTATTCATAAGAAAATTAAACATCACAAATGACTACGAATTATAATTTTTTTAAGGTTCGAGCAACTATTAAAAAGCAGATATCTCTCTTCTTAGACATGAGAGAACAACATGCTCAACATCGTCGAAGTTCAGCTTTTCATTTCATTTCGTCTGAAGCAAATAATACTAGAGAATCTATCCCGTCGAGGTTGTATAAATTTAATTAATACAGAATACAAGTATTAGTTTATTTTTTTCATTATTAATTTTGTTAATGAGATTCTCTAATTGCAGCAGAGGAAAAAGTTCTCAATGGTGGAAAGGAATTAAATCCTGCAAACAAGAGCCTACAGAGATTCAAGCTCAAGAGATACCTCCACCAGAGTAAGATTAATTTTTATACCGTTGACGAACTTTATCATTTTTTTATAATTTCGATCATTAAATAAATTTCAGAACCCAAGTCTGAATTCATCAATTTTGAACATAATTTATCGCTTCATTCTCAACACTGAGGGATCTTTAAAGTTGAAAATGAAACGTTTTCATTGCTCGTCGTTATAATATTAAGTTACGTAAACTAATTTAGTTGAATATGTTAGATTCGCATTTTTTTTGTTCCTTTCAAATTAATTTCTGAATGGATATTTTCAATCTATTGGTTCAAACATTTTTTTCACTATAAGGGGAATATTTAAAAAAAAAAAAAGGGGGAAAGAATTGTTTGCGCTTTATGAAAATTACTAGTGCCATATCTAAATATTTTATAGAAAAATAGTATATATAGAGTTTGCGAGTACACAAACTCTTTTCAATATACAATATCTTATCTACTTATAGATATTCTTTGTTTTATAGTTACATTTTATTTATTTCATGTGAGAAAATAAAAATTGTTCTATTCAAGATCAATTCTGGTCGGCAGTTGAACATTATGCTAGTTGAATATTTATGAAAACATTTCCAATGTGTGCAAAAGTATTTTCTTTAATTATAAATAACGAAAATTGATGGTCTATATAAAAAAAAATAGATTATTTTACGATTTAAATATAGTTTACTATGATGATTATTATTATTATTATTCAGTAAACATGTTCCTAATAGTCATATGAATAATTAATTTATATTTTATTGTTTCATATTGACCACAAAAAGATGATTATAAGGAATCTTCCCATATTATCTTAAGTATTATAAATCAAATTTCATAAACCTCAAAACATGTAAAAATATTTTTTCTACTGTCTATTATATTAATTAATAAAGTGATCAGTTTTTTAAATATTTTACCCAAGTATTTGGTGCTAATACAATTACGAAATTTGAATATATATATTTATAAATACTGAAATTTCCCAATTTTGATTTATTCATTATTTAAAACATCACTGATTTGTATTTAGTCAAAATTATTTAAATAAAACATATGTGTAATTGCAGATATTATACTTGTTACTTTGCATTGTAGTGAATAAATGAAATACATACACATTATAATTAGTGACATTTGTTAAATGGTGTTTGTATGTTAATTAGCTGTATTACTCATTACCTAGCCAATAGTATATTTGTCATTTTAATCAGTGTGATCAAATATTCCGTAAAACAGCAACATAATCGATGTCTTATATTATTATATATAAATTGAAGATTTTCGTAATCGAAATTGATCCATGTGTTTTTGAATATTAAACTCGTGCATGCTCATAGTGATGTTAACAATAGTTAAATGTCTAACAATAAATAATGTTCGTTTCGTCTATAAATGTGTATAACATTGTTGTCAAAATATACTACACTACATATTATAAATTAACTAACCACTTCAACAGAAAAGGGAATTTGTTTATATTGCCGAAAGTTATGTGATTACATTGATGAATTGTGAGGGTATCATGGGAAATATTTCTGCAGATGAAGTGTCATGCTGAAATTTAGGTTTAAGAAAACAACACATCATGGTTCATGGAACTGAATTTGTAAATAAAATTGCATGTATATGTTTATTAAATGAAAATAAAATATATTTTTTGTTTTCAATTTTCGTTTTTCTAATAAAAATTCCAATTCACGGAACAATCATAATACAACAAAAAAGTGGATTAAAGAGAAATGTATTGTTATTACCATTTCGTACGAGTTTCGTGAAAATAACCAAAATATTGATCTGTGAGGAAAACAATATTGGAAAATAAAGCAAAAGTTGTATTCAATAAATAGTTTATTTGAATAACTAATGAAAATTTGCAAAACATCATATCAATGACAAATATTCATACATTATTACTATAACAAATTCAAGATCTAAAACATGAAAAATCAATCAGGTAAAGCCTCTGCGATTCTTTACACATTAACAAACTAGTAGTATGTAGACAAAAAGTTTTAAATCTTATTTATATAATACGCATTCTGCTACAAAAATAATCAAAATTAATCAATTACTAACATGAATGAATCTCGTAAATTACCCGTATCGACTTTACGAGTATACATTTACATAAAATTATAACTTTTTGCTTAAACTTTCAACTTTCAGATGATTTTATCTGGTTTGTATGAAAATATCCAAATTCTAATAGTGCAATTTTAAATTATCACACATACTATAATATATTTGTGTAATATAAATGCAGGAAAACACTGAAGAAGTCGTTGAGAGTAAATTATAAAATGCTTGAATTTATTTTATAGATATGGGACACACCGATTAAATGAAAAATTTCAAAATCGATCTTTAAAAAAAGCAGGGTTGAAATTTTATCACACAATTAGATTATTTTTTTTTGAAAATGTAGAAAATTGTTGTATTCTTTTTTAAATAATGACTTGTTTTGAGTAGTCTGAAAAAAAGAACAATTTAAATATAATACAACAAACTGCTAAACAATTTAAAGAAAATTATTTGCACTGTAAACAAAGTATTAATCTTTTTTTTTATTTACTAATTATGGACCCTACATTATTTTACATTTGATTCAATTAAATATATATATTTGTATAAAAATCTAAGCTTCACTAGAAAAAAATGTCAATAAAACACACACTAACCATTTTTTGCTTATGTCGCATGCATGGGATTGTCAGAACTTTTCAGTAATATACTCGATATGTATGTCTACGACGAGGTAAGTAAAAATTTTACTTAAAAAAGGAAAGGACTGCTTTTAACAGTCCCAAATACCCAGATGCGATGAAAAATACATAAAACTTTGTACATGGAATTAAATTAACATTGTGCGTAATGAAAAATGTTCATACTGTAAATAAACTGAATGAAAACATCTGTTAATACAGTTTTTTTATCAATTTTCAATATTTAATATATGAATTCTTTAAAAAATTAACTGTATAGCATTAGAAACTCTGAATTTATTTACACGTTGATAAATAAAACTATATTTTTGAAATAAATATTTTCTTCTATTGTGTTTAGAATTGAAGTCTATGTTTTTCTTACGTGAATGTTATGACTTGGTCATTTGCTTTTTTTTACCGAAAAACATATCGAGGAACAAGCCTGAAAAAATATTGGTATTTATTAAAAACACGTTTAAATATAAGAAAAAAAAAACTGTTTTGTAAATGAAAATTTTGATCGTTTTCCAACTCCATATGGCTGAACTTGATGTTAAAATAATATATTAGTATTATATACACACCTGAGAAAACAATAACAGCTCCAATCCACTGTCGCGAGCTTAAGGTATTGCCGAAGAATATCACTGATGTGAGAACAGTGAAAAATTTTCTAGTTGTCGTTACTACTGAACACGCCAATGGACCGAATTGGGAAACCTGGAGAAATATCAGTGTAATAACATTTGTATTGCATCAAAGGTATAATATATTAACTCACCGTGAGGAAAATAAACAACTGGCCCAACGCACCGGCTATCGCTAACGTGAAAAGATGCCAAATTATTTCTGGATGGCGTGTTAAGAACGGGACGAATATTTTCAATTCTCCGCACAATACTACCGCTGTTCCCAATATAATAATAGACCTTAAATATAAGGAATGAAATAAAGAGATTCAATATGAGACTTTCGATTGGAACACTTTCTTTAAATTTTTTTTTTATTAAATTAAAATATGATTTACCAATAGTTTGTGTTTAACATCATATGTTGAGCTGACGGTGATGATTCAGCCCTCATACGATCCTAAAAAAATAAACAGTTTTCAAAATCAGATTAGTTTCAAACTTACACTTTCGATATATTTTGAAAATGTTTCACTTTTACAACAAAAAATATATAAATTTAAAAAATCGCAAGATTTAGCACATATACGCATGTTCATATAAGAAAAATAAAAAATCAACTACAAATTATAACAGTATTATTTTAACGAACTCAAGTAAATTTAATTAAACAAATAATAAAATTAGCATAAACTTCGCAGCAATTACTTTACTAATTAAAAGAAATATTACAAAAATTTAAATTTAAGCCGAACAATACTATATATAATTTAATAAAAGTAACGAATTCAACCTGAACAGCCCCCGTTAATCCATCCATCGTTAGCGACAACAGTATGAGTGTTTCTCCGACACCGAAACTGGCATAATCAGTAGCCGTTGATTTCACTTGATCTTTGTACATAAACAATATCACGCCAATAACAATCATCAGTACAAATAAATAGCGTTGCATAGGATATGTTTTACGCCCTATAAGAACACCCAAGATCATGACCGGAATAGGTTTCCCTGATTTTCCGACAACCTAAAATAATAAAAATTACATTATTACTAGAATTTTCCTATAAAGCATTAAATTTATATGTAAATAAAAATACCTGAGTGGGATAGTTGACCCATTGAAGTGCCATATTCGAACAAACCATACCCAGAAGGTAAGTCAAGGAAGAACTTACGTAATAGAAAGTTTTAGTGTCGTCCGATGATTGCTTTGAAGTTAACTGTAAAAATAGAATATTGAAAAGAAAATGCAGGATTATTTGTATGTGAAAAATAGAAAAATTCGAAGAAACTCACCAGCATACCTTTCGCAAATGTATAATTGAATATACATTGGACTAAAACCAAACAGAGGGTACACGTGAAACGTTCGTCTCCGTATAAACCTCTAGTGATCGACTCTTGTATCATTCCATAATAGAAATAACAAAAAAATATGCCAGAGGCACATATGAGAAATTTTAAATTCACCTGCATTTTCAGTCAATATTTAGAACCTGAAATAATAAATAAACAAATCATTATTAAACGAAAACGTCACTTTTCTAAATATATATAGAAATTTTCTTATTATAAAAATGTTCACATCTAATAAGTTGAATTAAATGTAAGATGATCATTTTTTCAGTAAAAAAAAACCAGGACCTAAGTATTGTTTAATTGGGAAATTTTTATTGATTTGTAAAGTAGACATGTTGAAATTAGTTATGGAATATGACTGGCAAAATAACCCCTTTGTTCAAATTTTTATAGACTTTTTCTAAGTCAGATGGCACAATTTCAACAATAACGTGTAGGATTTCTGTTTCCAGTACAAGAATTATTTACAGTTTGTTAGTAAAAACTTTGGACATTACAAAATTCTAAAGAAAAAATTGCATGGTCTTAAGTCGCAAGATCTAGGCAGCCAATTGTCATCAGTATTACTGAAAATCACACAACCATGAAAACATTGTCTTAACAAATCGACGGTTTCTCTTGCTGTATGGCATTTAGCACCAACCTGTTGAAACCACATTTCTTCGAGGTCCATATTGTTCAATTGATCCCACAAAAAGTTCGATATCATTACAATATCGTACAATACGTGTTTTAACAATAAAAATATATTATTCTTTTAAAAGCGAACCATTTTCAATAAGCTCAATGACTACAGATGACAAATTTCAAACATTAGAGTACATCCAACTTGAATATAAAAAAAACCGTGGGAAATTTAAATCCGGCACACTCAATATAACACGATCTTACAATAACAAGGAAGGCAACACGCATGAGTATTAACATCACTAAAATATATCCAAATCTCTTTTTACACAGGGGGATACGTTTCAGAGATTACCGTGTAAAAAAAAATGTGTGGAGACAATACACAAATTGGAGATAGGTATTTTTATCAGTATATTTGGATGAAACTTCCATCCAAATATACACTTAACAAAAAAAGTGTAATGTGGCAAAACGTCGACATATGAAATCATCAAAAAATATGGCAAATTTTCATTTAATAACTATAATTGTATACTGATTTGCTCAAGATCTTATCGTTGCGGCATAATAATACGTATATTTTTTTACTTTTTAGACCGTGTTTAAGTGAAAAAATTGTCTAAAAAATAATAATCAGTCCTTTTTTTGAACCATATTATTTTGGAACTGTTTAAAAAGAGTTTCGGGTATACACCCGAATTTGAATTTTTTTTTAAATTAAACGATTCAATACTAAAAAAATATGCTGACTTCGTTTCAAAATCAACCATAAGTTTCTTTAAAAACCAATACTGTACCAACGCAACTACCACGAATGGTCACCTTACGTAATATCGATTGAATTAAACGATATTCTTCAACTTAATCGCAAAAAAATACAAAAAAAACATTTAAAAAATACACGGCGACGTTCAAAAAATACAACAACACGCTCACACGAAAGTAGAACGAGAAAACCTGAAAATCTTCAAATAACAACCATTAAAAATTACCATAAAACGGGAAAACAGAAATCCACGTCACCCTATGGCAATGCAGCACGCGTCCGACTACGAAGTGACTGTTATGCTGTTGTCTTTTGACAGCGTATGCGTGCCGGTGCACTGTAGGCTTTGTGCATGCGGGCGTAAGGGCGTTTGTTCTGTCAAAGTGTTGTGGAAGCTGTGTTCTGTAGTGACAGCTAAACACGTCGCCTACAAACATTGTTGCCAAAATAATATTGTTAAGTGTTACCAATATGATCGCTAATCTTATGTTAGACGTGGTGGCCAGAAGCTAACTCACACGAAGCAAATGCACACAAAGTAAACTCACACGAAGCAAATGCACACAAAGTAAACTCACACGAAGCAAGCTCACATGCTTACGAAGATTTTCAAATTTTCAAATTAAAGTAAAAAACGTTTAACACGAAACTAAAAGCACCAAAATGCGTTTTTGTGTTAAAATAATTTCACGTTAGACGTAATAGTAGACGTCCATATTTTGTCAGTACCAAAGTAATATTTCTTGTTAAATGATATGAAAATTTTCGAAAGCATGTGAGCTTGCTTCCTGTGAGTTTACTTCGTGTGCGTTTGCTTCGTGTGAGTTAGCTTCTGGGAACTGTTAGACGTATGCTCAAATGACGCAAGCGCACACGATGAAAGCGCTGATTTTTCGAAATTTTCAAATTACAGCGGAAAACATTTAAGGGGTTACATCACCTTCCGCTCGGAAAAATAGGTATAAAATTAATATTTTTTTTGACATGGCTATCAAGTTAATAAAATAATTTTTATTCTAAACATATAGATCAGGCTTGTCAAACATTTCGGTATGCGAGGGCCAATTTGGCCAAAACACGGTCATTCACGAACGTCGTCGATTTGCCTTTTTTTAATTTAATGATAAAATACATATATTTTGATTAGAATGTACTTGAAAAATTCGATTCTTCAATAATTCAAAAAAATAACAGAAATTTTCTTCGAATTAGAGCAAAATTCGTAAATTGTTATGTATGAAAAGTGGGGGCCAGTCGCGCGAGCACTGGGGGCCAGTTTGGCACCGTAGTGGCCCTTTGGACAAGCCTGATATATTATAGATCAGGCTTGTCCGAAGTGCCACTATGCACTATGCCGAAGTGCTCTTGCGACTGGCCCCCACTTTTCATACATAACAATTTACGAATTTTGCTCTAATTCGAGGAAAATTAGTATTATTTTTTTGAATTATTGAAGAATCGATTTTTTCAAGTACATTCTGATCAAAATATATGTATTTTATCGTTAAATAAAAAAAAAATGCAAATTGTGTTTAGCCGTGTTGGACCGTGTTTTGGCCAAAGTGGCCCTCGCATACCGAAATTTTGGACAAGCCTGTTATAGATAGTAGGTAGTTATATGAATAATTTAAAATAATAAGGAATAAAAACAATACATAATTACAGAGATATGAGCCAGTAAGATTGTTTATACGAATAAATTCCTATACACACCTTGGGATGAGTATAAATAGAATTGTGGAAAGAGAATTTATTTTCAGATACACGAAAATGTGTAAAATATATGAAATTTGAGTTTGAGTTAATATGAAAGAAAACACGCTAAAATAGGAACATAATTTAATTTCAACGAATAAACATGTTTTAACAATTTAACTAAAATACACTTTATAATATAAGACTTAAAATTTCATTTGCACAATAGTTTTAGTTTGAAAAGCGAATCTTTTGAGATAATATTCTTTTCAAATTAATGCAAGATATAAAAAGCGACTTTGGCTTCGTTAACATTTAACATAAAAAAAGTTTAAAATCACCAACAGTTGTTGATGAAGAAATAAAGAAATTTTCATAGAAAAAAAAGAAAGTTTTCACAGAAATAAAGAAGTTTTCGCAGTATCTAATAATGAATATTCGTGATAAAATAACTGAAAACAGCAAAAATTGGATTAAAACATTGTAAAACAATGCAAATTAAACCATACACTAAATACTGACTAACAATACAATATCATTACAAAAATATTCGATTCAAATTTCTTATAAAAAATTAAGATGGTATATTTAAAGCCACATTATCAGCGATGGTGAGATTATATACATCATCTAAATAACTATATTTTATTGTCAAATGCTTTTCTTCCCCGAGACAAATATCAAAAAAGCCAGGTAATTGCGACTGAAACAAATATTAATACAATAAATACACATAAAATAATCAAAATCAAAACAATTAAATGAAAATATGATAAACCTTCGACGATTGCTGTAAGATTAGTTTGGAATTTTTGACTAAGCATTGTAAAGGTATCGTAACATCTATAACATCTTCCATCGGTGCAGTTTCTTCACTTTCATCTTCAACATCTACTTTGTGTTGTGTCACGCCTAATAACGAACAAAAAAAATTATTAACACAAAATTTACGTAAAACAACTTTGATATTTAAAAATGTTGTAAATGACACGCTGTTTTTCGCATTAATGACAATACATATGATTTGTAAATATACTAAGCGCTTGAGCAATTAAATATACAAATAAAGGCATAGACGGACAAGTATCTTTATAAATAAAATTATAACAATGAAACATGTATACCCGAATAATAAAACGAACTTGAAAAATTTATACTCACAAATGTTTCTTTTAAATATTTGGTATTTTTACCTGAGGGCAATTTTCCATACACTGCTTTAATTATAATTAATCCTCTTTGTCTAGTTTCTTCGTTTTTGATCCGATTATACATTTCTTGCATAAGCGTCACAGCCCACATAGCTTCGCGTCTCATTTCTTCTATTCTATAAAAACGATTAATGTAAAATAATTTCATCATAAAACTTGTATTGAATTATAATGACAGAATTGAAAAAAAAAACTATGTAATGATCTTTCATAATATAATATAGGTACAGAATGAGAAAATTACTTGGTTTTATTGTTTTCCCTATTTTTTCTCAAGTCTCTTTCTTCTATTTCTCGATTTATCGGGTCTATAACGAATTTTTTTATTCCGATCCACGATACCATCGGGACAATTGTAGCATAAAATATGGGTGCCATTAAAATTTCATCACATAAATGGATAGGGAATATAAAAGTTTGGAATCCTCTTGTTAGCCTGAAATTCATCGTTTTCCATATGAAAAATTGAAAATTTATACATAGAAAAGAAATATATAAAAATCAACATACTTTATTTTCAAAAACACTCCAGTTGGAACACCGATTGTTACTGACGCTGAAAGATTTGTATGTTTCGATATCTTTTTCTCTACGCCATATTCACCCAAAGCTCCAAACGTTCCGACTCTAAAAAGACAACGTTATTTTGATTATTTTTATGTTACCTATTGAGAAATTTGATGATATTTCTTTAGAGATACTAAATATTTACTTACTTGAAAGCCACTAATATCTTCATCTCTAATTGGATCATTTTTCTGGTATACGTAGTCGAAATAAAGGAATGTGGAAGACCACAAAGCACTGTGAGATTGATACGATAATTTTCCGCTTCATGCAACAAAGTCGTTGTCATGGACGAGTTTGATCCTGCCTTATATGTTAAGTATCCGACTGTGCGATCGTCTAGTTGGTAAGCTAAATCTAATAAAAAAGAATAACATTTTAATACGATTATTTACAAAAAAAATTGAAAGATATTAATATTAAATGATTTATTATTGCAAATTGCAATAGGTATTTATTTAGTCAGTTAAAATTAACAAAATACTCACTAGATACGAAGCTAGGGTGTATTCCGCGCGAGGAAAATTGCAAACCGCCAGCACCGGTGAAAAATAAACTTTTCGTAAGTGAACGGAATATTTTCAAACTCGTAGAAGGTCCGTTTCCAAATCCAAAATCTAATTCGGCCCAACCTTTTTCGAAAGTGCGCCGATTAGCGACACTTAACGACCCAGCACCTGAAACGAATTTCAAAAATCAATCGATTGACCTTCCGATCTTTGTTTTTATGTTATTTCGATAATTACCAGTTCCGTTTTCAGTCGATATATTGCAAGAGAGCGTAACTGTGTCGTTTAGCGTAATAGGAGCCTCTACCGAATGTGAAGTGTTTATTCCCGAGACTTCTAAGACCGGAAAGCTACTATCACTTTCGCTGAAATTTTGAAAAACATAAGTATGAAGAATAATCGATAAAATCAAATTGGATGTATTGAAGTTATTACAATCCGTATTCATCATTATATCTATTGAACAAATCGGTGGCGTTTATTGAAACTGTTGTAGATCCTTTCGGATTTGTACTACGTTGAAGTTTACGTTCTTCACGTTCACGGGCTAATCTGGAATGAAATCGGAAATTTTAGCATTACATAATATACACAATAAAAATATATAATAAAAAAACTTTTCTAAAACAAGCTTTTACTGGTGTGTTAAAATAGTAGTTAAAAATTAAATGAGTCAATTTAAAACGAAAAAAGATAAAATAAAATATAATATAAATTATTTAACACATGATTTAAAAAAAACTGAAAATGAAACAGAGAAGACTGAAATAACTTAAGTTAAAAGAATATCATGCTACAAGTCACATGCAAAAAAAAAAATGTTTTCTGTGTCGTAAAGTTTAATCACATCCATCCCTGGCTTTGACGTGGTGGGTCTGCAATAAACCGCCTAAAAAATATTATGAACTCGTACAAAAATATACGAACTCGTACGTAAATAGAGACTTCAAAAAAATATCGCATAAAACAGATCTAAAATATATATGAAAAATGAAAAAAGTATTCATATAAGAATTAATTCGATTTAGCTTTTGGGTGGGAACGATTTAGGATGAATGTGGTTCAATGATTATCACTATCTAGAATATCCCTCACATCCAGAACCTTCTCACGAATATTGATATCTGAAAGAATGTTTTATGAAAATATATCTTACAGAATATTTTTCTCGACAGAATATCCCTTTCAAAGGAATATTCTCCTCCGTAATTTGAAAAAATATATATAGATATTGACCTAATTGTAAGATTTAAAATATTAGGTAAGGTTAGGTATTAAGCCTTATGGTCATCGTCCACTGAACCGTGCGAGGACCGCACTCCGCTTTCAAAAAGTATTCAAATGTAGGTTTTAATTTGTATTTCATAAAGCACAATATCGTATTCGAGTGAAGCTTGACAAAAAGGTGGTCCCCGTGCGGACCTCGTTCGCGGAATCACTCCAACCAAAGATATGATTTTAAGTTCTATGGAATACGAATTAAAACCTATATTTGAATATTTCGAAAGCGGAGTGCGGTCCTCGCGTGGTCCTTGCACAGTTCAGTGGGCGACGACCATAAAATGGTTTAATGGGTTTAGTGAAAGAATGATATAATTTCAAGCATTTTAATGACACCTAAAACATATTGATACACTTTTGAAGATAAATTATCACAAGTATTTTCGTAAAATCCAAATTTCATTCAGTTTTACTTAAATTTGAAGCTTTTTTTTAAATATAAACTGGAGAGACATGTACATTTATTTTTTTAAGTAAAGAGGGCTGATAACATTTTTTAAATAGAGAGACATCTATATATTTTTTCAAACTACGGAGAAGAATATTCCTTTAAGAGAAATATTTTGAGAGATATATTTTCGTGGAACTATTCTTCCAGATAGCAATATTCTTGAAGAGGTTCTCGATCAAGGAAATTTTCCAGATAATGATAATCACCAAACTTTGTTAATATTTTTCAAGTGCAAACTGAAATCTACACTCGGATAATCGAAAATACACTGCACATGTGAATAAAGTTTAAAAAAAAATTAAGATAAGTTCGCCTCGTCATTTCTACTTTTGGTCCAAGTTACACACAACGAGTCACACTCCATCCATTCCATCATCATCAATTTCCACTGTATGTATTTCATAAATATGTTTAAATATACCTTTCATATTCTTCTCTAATTTCTAAAGGAGTTTTAGTTCTTTGAACTATTTCCCATCCTTCGGTTTCCAAGCCTTTTGTTCCTGAAAAATGTAAAAAACATTAAATATCAAATAACTCAAACATTTTATAAGCTTAATATAAAAAAAATAATAATTTACCTAAAGTATCGTATATGGCACGCTGATGAGAATCAGACAAGACGTTGTAAGCCGTTTTGACTTTGTTAAAAATGTTTTCTGCCCATTTTTTCTGATCGGGATCTGTATGTTTGTCCGGATGATACGTCAACGACAGCCGGCGATAAGCATTATTAATTTCATCATTTGAGGCCTGCAAATAAAGTAATGATTTTAATAATTGAAGAAAGTATAAAGGAAATCATTTGATAAATAAAAATCTATGTATAATAATAAATTTTCAGAAATTAATTTAATTTTTCGACATGAAAAAGATTAGTGAGTCTTTAATAAATAATTTTTAATATGAAAAAATATTTCGATCCTTCCGTTTCACGTTAAACATCATAGTATTTTATCAGGATCACAATATTATTTCACGCTAACCGATCTACCACATAGTACATTTTCATATCAAACGATTTCCACCATATATAGCCCATCGACATGTAACATTGAATTGAATAACGCATATTAGCATTCCCCGATCATCATTGCATCATCAAAATTACCATTCCACTACATCATCGAAAGACATCAAATATGACAAAACGACACAGTCGATCGACAATAACACAAAAGCAACAACAACACGAAAGTGGCAATACTTCAAACGGACAGGGTTATGTTTCAATTTGCCGATTCTACGAACTATCCGATCCGAACCGAAGAAAACCTCGCGGAAGACGCGAAGTACTGGAAACAAGACGACGATCGCATTCCAACACCGAAATGTGGCACATGTCAAGATTCAAAGGTGCGAAAGTGCAAAAGTTCGCCGAAAACGAATATTATCGCACTCACGTCCCTCGGCACGTTCAGCAAAGTGTAATAGTCTTCCTCGACGGTGAACTGCTCGTAGTCTTGGGACATCTTGGCTGGAAGTCGTCAGGAAACGAAGCCAGCTTTTGAAGGAGGCAAGTGACAGCGCACGCGACAACCCACTCGATTATGACATGTGTTGGGGGCCGGCCGAAACGCGCGCGGGCCCGAGCATAAGAGTGTGCGGATTGTTGGGGTTTTTATTCGTTTTTGTCGCAATGAATTGGTGTTTTGGATTGTTTTGGTGGGTTCCCAGAAGCTAACTCACGCGAAGCAAACGTAAACGAAGTAAACTCACAGGAAGCAAGCTCACACAAAGCGAGCTCACACGAAGCAAGCTCAAACGAGGCAAGCTCACAGGAAGCAATCTCATACGAAGCAAGCTCACATGCTTTTGAAAATTTTCGTATCATTTAACAAGAAATATTACTTCGGTACTGACAAAATATTTTGGATGTATACGGTAGCTTCTGGCCACCGTTTTGGTTGCAATGAATTTGTGTTTTGGATTGTTTTGGTGTATTTATAAGATTTGAGTGAGGTTTTTTATTTGTTTTTTTGATACGATTTGTTATAGGTTGAAAATTGAATTGAATTAAAAATTATTTTGTGTTTTGTCGTCGGTTCCCAGACGGGTAACAGCTTGTGCACACTGACTAAAAAACGAGACTAAACTAGACGGTGGCCAGAAGCTAACTCACACGAAGCAAACGCACACGAAGTAAGCTCACAG